>JARCZZ010011988.1:0-17683 GCA_030323915.1 Brotogeris chrysoptera | reverse complement strand
GTTTAGATTGGATATAAGGAAGAAGTTCTTTCCTGTAAGGGTGGTGAGGCACTGGAATGGGTTGCCCAGGGAAGTTGCGAATGCTCCATCGCTGGTGGTGTTCAAGGCCGGGTTGAACACAGCCTTGGGTGACGTGGTTTAGTTGGAGGTGTCCCTGCCCATGGCAGGGGCTTGGAACTTGATGATCTTAAGGTCCTTTCCAACCCTAACTATTCTGTGAGTCTGTGATGTAAGCCCACCAATTCACATTAATATCAGCAGAGAAGAATCAGGATGTAGAGACAGAAAGTACCCAAACAAAGAGGGAAGGATTTGCATGGCCGCAGAAAACAGTGCACCATGCTGCCTCATTCTAACAGTGGGCAAGAGTCACCTCCTCTGCTTTCCCTTCAGTCAACAAATCCCTGCTGAGAACACAATTGTAACTGCAAATCATGGCAGACCTTTCACTTCAGACTCCTATAAATCCACACACGAACACCACACCACAAAGCCTCCCTCAAAGTATAAACTATAAGCAGCAATAAAACAGATTTCACAACCTGTGTTGCTGTTGTCATTTCAAGTAGCTCTTACCTCATACTGACCTCTGAAACAAACATACAAACTTACTCAATGTCTTCCCTCCATTGCATATATACTCACTGCAGTTCTTTCCCTTGCATTACAACCATTCAACCCTACCATCCCATTCTCCTGTGTGAACATATGGTATATAAATATAGGCACAAGGATTTTTGTATGCACAGGTTTCACACTGGTAACAGCATTATTGTTTCCCCAACTGGCCTATGAAAAAGAGATTACTACACCACAGTTGCTAAACATTCAGTAAATAGAGACAACATATTATGTATGTCCTGTCAAGCTATCATTACGTTTACTCAAATAATACATGAAACAGATGTATAAAACACAAGTTTTATTCAACATTCTTTAGATTTTTACAGAAAGGAAGAAATAATACATGTTATAATTTCAGAAAATTAGTGAAAACTACCAGCATATATTTTAATGACATTTTATAGTGTCATTTAGGATGCATTATTCCGTATTATTGAAAGAAAAGCCAAGGCAGAAAATCAGAGAGGGAAAAGACACATGCACAGCAAGCATAAACTTTGGTGTGGTGCTCAGTTCTGTCTCGCAGGTCGTCTGGAATCATCTGCACCCTCCACACAATGCCCACTAACTCCAGAACAGCTGATCCCAACTGAACCAAGAAAGGAACAGGCCAGGAAAAGCCACAGCATGTTTCAGACTCAGATTAGTAAATCAGCTGTACCAATTTAGCTGTCACACAGTTACTGTGAACTTTTTATAGCACAATCTGTCACTGAACAGTTAAAATGCAACTTCAGGTCTGTGCCAGAACTACAAGCACACTGCCTCTGTCTTCTGACTGCCTTGCACTAATGGAGCCTTCCCCTTTCTCAATCCCACACGCTAATTGCAGAGCTGTATCCTGACTAGGCTTCTCAGAAAGATATTGCTGGGCCCTGATACATCTGAAAAAAGGCACAGACCTGGACATAAGCAGCTTGCAGTGTCAGATGAAACTCGATATGCTTGCAGGTGTGATTTCTGTAAAACAGTGCATTTCCCAAGGAAGCATAAATCAAAGTATGCCCTGTAGAGAAGTTGACTCACACCCAGCAAGACAAGGGTGACACTGCCAATGCATTCGGTCTCCAGCCAAACAGTTCAGAAGTCTAGTGTCACTCTGAAAACCTAAAATACCAGCTTTTATTTCACGCATTCTTTCATGTGGTTATTGCCACGGGTTAGAAGTGTCGCCTCGGCAGCCTCATCCGTCACCTATTGATTCCGAAAACTCCCTCAAGTGTCTCTTTAACAAGGCTGGACTCCAAGGCACTTTGAATTACCATCTAGTTTCAGGCTCTGATCTGGAGGTGCAGCGTTCACTGCAGTTCAGGGCCAAAAGCTGCTGAACTTCAGCTCCTGCTGTTGTGTTGTTCAGCAAATAGGTTAATTCAATGCATCATTACACTACTACATAGCTACTTTTCAGAGACTGCACAGATTAATTGCTCAGTGCCTTCCAGAGTGCCTGTTACAGCTCTTCACTGCCATAAGCTTAACAATAAACGTTTGATACTCAACAACTCCATTGATCCCCATTCAAATAAACTGGCTGCAGTGGCATTTAGTCAGACACTTACGGGTTTGAATTCCTGTCACCTTTCCTTCAGTTACACCTAGTGGCAGACAATAAAACAGAACTTGACTGGTTAATAAAGCAACAATATACTACAGCCCTTCCCAGTTTGAGCTCTGAATTCAAGGGGCCATATTTGTCAAATAGCTATTGGTTTCATATTTAAAAAAAAAAAAGAAAAGGCACCTTAACAAAATGAGATTAGAACAGGGTAAAATTTACGTATGTGCCCACATTCAGGTCCATGAAGTTCATTCCAGCCCCTATTCACTGACAGGAAGTCTGGTTGTCCTAAGTTAGCATCAAATGTTGCAGAACTGAGCTGCTAAAGGGAAGAAATAATTTGAAAACAGCTAAAGGCTACACACATTCATTTTTTCATTTGACCACAGAAACCAAGCTCTAAATACTCAGCAGAAGACTTACAGAAAGATCCCTTGGGTAACAACTGGAGCACAGCAATTTCAAAACAGAAAAAAGGTGAATTTTAACATTCTTTGGAGCAGATACTCCACAAAGAGCAAGACGTGGATTCACTTGTGCAATGACATCCTGATTTTTAACAGTATTCAGAATACAGAAAGCAAATGTGAGTGAAGTTTATTATTTTATGTCTAAAACAATAAGGAAATTTGGGCAGAAATTGCACTAGCAGGGAAAAAAAACACCAAAGTCACTACTGGAAACTAGCAAGGTCAGGTTTAACATTCAAGCCAGAAGCAGCACCCATTTCACATTCCTCAGCAGAATATAGAGATATTCACCACTTCTTCCAAAAAGGTATAGATGCTATAAATGTTCATACCATCTTATCCAAAAAGGGGGGGGGGGGGGGAAGGAATTACATTTTCTCTCATAAAGGAAGTTCACATGAGTAGAATTATTAATGCCAATTAAATGACTTAGCCGTTTAACCTATGAAAAAATAAATCTATGTTAAAGAATGCAAGCCACTCCCATAAATAGTCTTTTAGATGTTAGTTTTTTAAATTCACCAAGGTATCTGACAGCCAAAAGGATGTGCAGAACCAAAATTTCCTCTCTTTGGCAAGTCATTTTAGAAAAGATTTTAAAAGCCAAATTAGCAAAATTTAGTTTTAGGGATACAATTCACTAAATACAACAAGAAAAAGATCTTTAAAAACCCAAACCTTGTTAGCTGGAACAGTACCGACTGTGGGAACATACATAAGATTGCCATTACATTAAATTACACATCCCTGCTTTTCACCTCACCCTGTAAATTGTATGTGGACTGTTATCTGGTCCTGTTATCTATGCAACTGTATTATAGATGCACTGCTTCTCCAATGAGCTTTAATCACTGAATATCCAGATGCCACATTTTACAGAAACTAGTGATTTTTGCTTGGCAGTGTAACAATATCTGAAAACACAAACGCAGTGCAAACTTCCAGATCAAGAAAAACCAGAGCAGCTCCCACAGGCTTTAATTCTACAAGTAACATAAATTTACTAGGTAAGTTCTTGGTTTCCGTTCACTCCCTTGTTTAATACGCCCGTGAAACATGAAAATTCGACTTGGTTTTATATTTGAGGTTTTTTTCTTAAATCACATTCTAGAGGACAAATTCTGTAAAATCTCTTTTCAGCAGGAGGAGAATCTCAAGCAAACTTAACCATATATGATAATTCTTTTTCATAGGTTAGATGTAACACCAGTAACAACAAATGACTTTAAGATGGCAAATGTATTTAAAAAGTGGGCCGCAGCAATTTTGTTCCATAAACTCAACAAAAACATTATAGAAACAAAACCAGAAGAGACAATGTGAAATTAGTAGTCCATGTTAACCCTAAAATAAAATGTTATGCATTGACAGTTGAATCTTTCTCTTAAAAATGAAAAAAGGTATAAGACAGCTCTAATGCATTAATAAAGTTCTGTAGTGAGGAAAATAGAAATGGTTACTGCGTGTTATACTGAGGCATAGCATCAGCATCCAAAACCTCAATTTAATTAGCCTTTATTCCTCTGCTTCATAAGTTTGCAATTAAATTGACAAGAGGTCTGCATCTCTGCCATTCCCAAACACAGGTACCTCATCCTCTGGGAAACAAAAAGTTTTCAGACTACATTAGTACTAACACATCTATTCCCCTTTCTCTTTCAACTTTACCTACACCCTAACCTCTTGCTCTGCATACACAAAAAGCATTTTAACAGCTGATATGAACTTTTCCTAAACATGGCCTTCCAAAGCTTTAAGCTTATTTCTTGTGTGCTTAAATGGTCACTAGTTGCTTTTTTTTATTTCTTGAGTAGTCTGCAGTGAATCAAAAACATCAAAAAAAAAAAGATAGGTGATCTCACTTTTTCAAAGCTTAAGGGATTAAATTATGCTTTAAATTATTTTACAAAAGCAGACTGCCTCTTCACATAAAAGGCAATAAAAAAAAAAAAGAGATAAGTCATCTTCTGTCCTCAACAGAATCTTCCTTTAAATGCCCATGCTTGTATTACAGAGAAACACACTTGCACATTCAAAGAAGGATTTCCCGGGGCATGAATTCTCCTGCCTGTGAATCACCACTTAACGCAAGGATTCACAGAAGAGTATGAAGAAACTCATGTATTTTCCAGTGACTAATCGAACTCTAATCACCACAAACTTTCCCTTGATGATTTTCCTTAAAGCACTTTGCATCTGATAAAGAATGAATTTTGGATTATGGAAATTACAGATCAGCTTCCTGGAGACTTACACCTTCTCACCCACTTGCTCTACAACCTTAAATACCATAACCTCTTTGGGCTCTGATTTATTCACATGCATATAAATGTGTGTACCAGAATATGAGGAAATTTGGGAGGCCCTGTTTGCTACTGAAAGGTACTCTCTGTTAACAAAACCTCAGTCAGCCAAGACAGATATGTCTCTTAGCACAGTACTGACAAGCAGTTCTCACTCTTGGCCACCTCTTCCTTCCCCTCTGCCTTTCACTGCTGTCCCATAGTTCCCTCCACCACTCTCTCAGCTATGACAGAACATTTGTTTGTGGGCCACTTGGCATCCTAGCAAAGAAAGAGCGCAGCAGAGTAGCTGATGTGGAGGTAGAAGTGACCCCCAGATACCACGGTGATGCACAACACACACATCCATTGTATGGCCAGCCTGTGACAGTCTGAAGTGGGAAGAAACAGCACAGGGTGTGCGTGACCCAGAAGCCGTCACACAGACCCACACACAGTTGCAAAGGGTAAACATATAAAAATACACAGCAGAGCCACAAGGAAGTGACTCGCTGAGCAACACACTGCAATAAATCATGCTGGTAAGTCACAGCTTCACAGTCATGCATCTACTATGCATAAATTAGCTTCTGCAAAAAAAAAAAAAAAGGTCCATTACAAATTGAACAAGGAATTCAGTTCCCTCTCTAGGAGGAATCTGAGGCTTCCTTCTCTCATGTGCTGGTAAAACAGAAGTGAGTTTGGCCCTACAATAGTTACCAAGATCTGTAGTTCTTAAACTGCAAACCCGTGACATACGGTGGTCAATAAAACCTATGGGTAAACAATCCATAGCCAAGTCATACTGAGTCCCCGCCACACACTTTCCCCTGCTGCATAATCCAAATTGCCAAATGCCTTTGCTAGCACCAGGCAGCTTCTAAGTCAGGCTGTGCTAGCAGGAAAAAGTGGTGGGGGAAAGCGGTGGTCCACCCTAAACTCCCAAGAGATTTGCTTACTTTTCCTGGCAATGGTATCTGATACCAGCTGCAGATTTAGTGCCATCGGTTTTAGATCCATGGTCCTGCAAGAAGTGCTCCTGTATTTCTGTGCTTTTACACTCAAAACTGCTCTCAAAGTTCAAATTACACTTTTACATTTACAACGCTTTGCAACGGAACTCCCATACTTAAACCAACTGCTTCGTATACATTCAATGGCCAGAGGAAGAGACTCCAGCAGACGTTAATTCAGAGCAAGAACTAAACTTTGCTCTGGAAGAGCCTCTTACTCTCCCAGCTGTCTCCCAGCAGACAGGTGAACTAGCCTTGTGAAGTTATCTGCTTAATACACACCGTCAGAAATACCATTCCTGTGCATAACCCTTAGTCCCCAAGACCTCATTCTGCTCTCATATCAGTCACTACCCTTTCACCAGGTCACTGCAAAGCTCAACAAAATTTACTTCTCATCCAATTTCTCCTACCGCAGATTTCTCCTAGGGCAGATTTCTCCTACTGCAATCAATGACAGGGGCTCCACTGAAAATACAGCTAGTATGCATACCAAGAAACGTAAATGGAGGGGTGGAACAAACCACAAGGGCTTTAAAGCATGGGGTGATCTGATAAAGCATTAACACCACTCTGCAACATACAAAGCAAAACAAAGGCAAAACAAACAAACCAACCCGCAATACAAATAATCAAACAAAACCCACATAACTCTTCAAGGGAAAAAAACTTGTCAATGTAAGTTGTATCAATCACTGTTGACCTAAGTAACTTACAAATAAACAGTGCTGAGATGCTGAGCCCTGCAAGCAGTCCCATAGTCCACCCAGCAAACTTCAGGTTATCTTTAACCATTTAAAATGAGGACAATGCAGAATGCAAGGAAATGTAATTAATAAGTAAGAGGCAGAAGAAAAAACTCTGACATTTTGTATCAAGTGTCTACAAGTATTTGTCTCAGATTATGTCAGGGCTAAATGTCTGCATGTATAGAACAATAGCAAGACAACTAAAAGAAGACCAAGCATAGGCGTTTGCCTATGTCACATCTAGCTCAGATCTAACACAGTCACATCTTGCTCAGATCTGCTTCCTTCAGCCATTCACATAGCTCTCTGCGGGCCCACATAAGGAAGCATATTGCTGGCATTTATTTTAATGCACTAATGAAACCCTACATACCAAACATCCACAATAAAAACATCCTCAAAGGATCACTGCTCCCTTCTATGCATTTTGGTTTTGACAATGGGTTGTGTACAAGGACCCATCTGATGCAGGAAAGGTCTATGTAATGTACTCTGCATTTTTAGCAGATGATCAAAGAGCAGCAGCACTAAAACCTTCTCTGGCCTCCACTAAACCTGAAAAACACTTCAGGACAGGCAGCCCCTCTCTTTCCATTGCTAATCCTTCTCCTTTCATCTAGAAGGAAACTTGAAGCTCCCACAGATTAAAAACATGGACAAATTTTATTTAACTCTTCTTGAAAGGTACTTATTTACTAGTGCCTCCTAACTTTACAGGCTAAAAAGAAAGGAAAGATGACCAACAGTCACTTAACTTAATCCTTGTTTTGGCCTACACAGCGTTACATTTTACAACAGCAGAATCACAGTAAACCCCAGAAATGTGGATTATACAAGAGGATCGGAGTTCCCTTACAGAGAGCAAAATCTACTGTCTCCTGCAAGTCTGATTAGCTTGGACAAGCTCAATAGCTAGCTTGATCTCACAAAAATTGACCCACCATCCAAGAACTCACTTGACTTGCACAACCCTTGGCTGTACAGCTCTACAGTAAAGCTTCTCATGCACGGGTTATCAACACCGTTAGGACAACTCAGGAAGAGTGTGTGCAGATACAGTTGTGCTGCTCCTTCCCCTCTCTTGCAGGTGGGCAGGTAGGACTAGCACTAGAAGAGCTGGTACATAAGGCTATGTCTCCGATTTGTAAAGCTGAAACTTACCAAAAGCTAAAATAAACTCTTGTATTTGAAGAATTAAAAAAATCATGTAGCCCCATTCTCAGTACCACAGTAACTTGCCAAGTTAAAAACATGACCAAAAATCATAGCTGCTCTATTAAAGTGAGAGGATTTACTTGATATGTATCAGCTTAAAATTTGGCCTTTTGACCGACTTTCAAAATAGGACATCCTGCCGTAAAGGACACAAATAACCTGTCTTCTTTCATTTAGAGGAAAATACAGAGGTTTCTCCCCAGATTGTTGTTACAAAATTCCTCTTGTACATGGCAACTCAAATCTTTCAGACGGTTAGTGTAAAATCTCCAGTACTTAGTCATGGTGTGGTCATACAACAAAGGCAGAGACTGTTTAAACCAGATTTCCTAGCCTTTGTATAGCCTCACTTCTCCCCACATGGAAGGGATGGGTTTAGAAAGAGTTATCTAAAGAAAGGTATCTCCATTTTACGTACTCGTCCAGAGAAATACACCTGCACTGAGCAGGAAACAGCCTCAATTTTAGCAACTTTTCCACTCTAAACAGAACTGCTGACAGGATTTTAATGAAAAAGACCCTCTCAAGAGTAATGCAATTTAAAATACACAGTACTGCTACATTCATGGCCATGGAGTTGTCCAAATGTTTACATCAGTATGCCTAATCCTGTATCTCCTTTGCATGGGTTCCAGAATTAAGAGCAGACACCTTTTTGTTACTGTGAGGCTGAAGTTAAAATCACTTCCAAAATAACATTAACCAAACTTGGAAAAGGTGCTTGTAATAATTATGATTATATGCAATTTCCTCTAGCTTAGAGGAATTTTAGTGTCTTTCACACATTTACAGTTTACCAGCAAGAAAATACACACTAAGAAATCCAAAATTCCCAACACTGCAAAACTTTTTCTTAATTTCTAAAGGAAGAGCATTAGAATAAAATATATCTATCTATTAGCAGCCTATTTTTGTGTCTCAAAGTGAACTGTCCTCACTACCTGATTTAAACACACTAACCCCACAGCAGATGCAAGCATTTGGGGTTTTGCCTTCTGTAAAGAGCAGTTGCTTGAGTTAAAATAGCACACACTCAACAGGAAGCCATCTTACCTTTCCCACTCATACTGAATATTAACTCTTACTGGAGTGTACCACATGCAAAGAGCAACCATTAAGATTGCATCATAAATACCATTTCTTGTACAGCACAAGCATATTAAGCAATATAAAACTGGAGATGATAATTTTGTGTCCTCAGCCATGTATTTTTTACCTTTTACAAAGTCAACAAAATTTGCCACTGAATAATTGGAGTTGGTCATATCTACTTTATATATAAAAGCCAAAATAACCTTTCTCCTACCACAAAGTTGGTACCATGTCCTCCTCAGTATAGCTCCAGAGAAATAGAAGTTTTAATTCCCCATCACTGGTATTTAATTCAGCCATTCAATTACCAAATATAAAAGCTTCAAATCCATAATTTTTCCACTTTTCAAGCAAAAGAAAGCCTGAGTTCCAGTGGAAAGAAGCAATAGCAACATTAAAATAACAAAATAAATAATAAAATATTTCCATATTTCCTTCCTCTTCAGTAAAAATACTGCCAGCAAGTTAAAGCTGCAGTGACTTTCATTTCAAGCTGATCAGATACCATTCATGGTAAATTGTAACAATTGTTCATACCATGTTCTGAAACAATGCCTGCAAAATACAGCTTGGTTTTGGGCAGATTGATTGCTTTTTAGACAACAAAATGATATTTTACATATTCATTCTTTAGACCTAAAGATTCTACCATTATAAAGGTCACTTGAATGTTGATCAGCTGAAGAACTGCTTCAGTGCAATTCTCAGGGAGAGAGGCACACGGCTTTTGGATAAATTACAGGTCTATAGCTATATTCCCCGTTCTAGGAATGATTGCTTGTGCAACTGGAAGCCAGTCATTACCCTGCTGGATTATCCAGGTGTAAGAGTCAAAGTATAATATTCACCTTCTTTTAAAAAGGTTAAAACGCCTACATACAGCAAGCTAATTATCACGATAGAGAAGGCTGCATGGAGACCTCATAGCAGCCTTCCAGTATCTGAAGGGGGCCTATAAGGATGCTGGGGAGGGACGCTGCATTAGGGACTGTAGTGAGAGGACAAGGAGTAACGGGTTCAAACTTAAACAGGGCAAGTTTAGATAGGATATGAGGAAGAAATTCTTTCCTGTAAGGGTGGTGAGGCACTGGAATGGGTTGCCCAGGGAAGTTGTGAATGCTCCATTCCTGGTAGTGTCCAAGGCCGGGTTGGACAGAGCCTTGGGTGTCATGGTTTAGTGGGAGGTGTCCCTGCCATAGCAGGGGTGTTGGAACTGGATATCTTAAGGTCCTTTCCAATCCTAACTATTCTATGATTCTATGATTCTAGGATGTACTACCGCAAACACACAACATCCCCAGGAACCTTTGATAGAAGATTACAAGTCAAACACTGAAAAATTGACCCCAAAATCCAGAATGCACAGTCTGTACAACTTTTAATTCAGTCCTTCTGTGCAAATGGCTACGCTAAGCCTTCAACTAAATGATCACAAACTGTTTCTATCAGAGGACTCTAATGCCTTGTTCACCCACTAAGTGATCATTTTCTGTTTTAATTTTATTGCTCTATGCATAACCCCAGGGTTTATTTGGTAAGCATATTCAAGCTATTCTCTCATAACTGAATTGTTTGTCTTCTCTCAGGACTTGTTTTTTGGCACACCTCACTTTGGGATCTAATCATATCAGAACCAATAACGCACTCACATTCTAACAGGTCTTTACAGGAGGCGGTAATTACCCTCATTTTCCACATGAGAAACTGGGACACTGAAAGATTATGATCCCAGCACTTGTTAACTACAGTGTCCAGACCTGTTTGCTTTTCCCCAGAACACCGTGTATGACCACATATTCACTACCAATAATAGAAACATCCTCCAGACAGCTGGTCTTTCATTCCACTACATTGTATTTCCAGTTGCACAAGGAATGAAACAGGAACCAATAGAAACAGTAGCAAACAGAGATTAAATACTTCTAAGTAAGGAGCATGAGGGCAAGCTATACAATTTGAAAATCATGCAGCTTCTTGGCACGTGTCTTGCACCCCCTCCCTTAATTATGCCTCAAACTCTGGCATTCATAAACTATTTTTCTTCTCTTGGGCCTTAATTACCTTGTTCCTCACTAAAAATCCTGTCTGCTGAGTAACCTCGATTCTCACCTCTGCAGGTTCTCTCACGTCAATGTACCTGCTCAGCCTTCCCAGCTCTCCAACTCCAAACTCCAACTTCTCATCACAATTTCTTTTCCCAAATAGCCCCAGTTCCCAAACTCTAAGTTTCTCATATTAGCTGTCTGGCCAATAAATGATTCTGCAATGCAGACAAACCATTCAACTCCTTTATTGAAGACAAACACCATTCAGCAGTTGCATAGCAAAACCATGCCCATAATAAGAGCTCAATAAATAAAAGAAGTCATATGAAAGCACTGTGATTACATTATAATAACAGGAGCTGTACAAATCCCAGAAAGCACAGGCTGAGCTTGGTTGACATCAGCCATGTTCAGTAAAAACTGAAGACTAGTCTCAACTTACTCTTCTACCATAGCTTTTGAAGTCCTATGTAGCTTTACACTTCCCTTCTATTTCCCAAATTTGTTATAAATAGTAGGTTTAGTCGGTCAGTTCAGACAGTAACTAAAGAGACAGTATCAACTCAGGATCCTGAAACTACGCCTTATAACCCACAGCTTCACCCTTCTAAGTCATTGGTACTTTCCAATAACGGTCCTAAATAATGATTTCTATACTGAAACAGCAAATTCCCTAAGAAAACAGAAATTTCACTTCAGTTTCCTTGACTTTGGAAAGGGATTTTTTTGAAGAGAGGGTAAAGAAGTACTACTTGTTTGAATTTACAAGACATCTTGATGCTTAGTGATGGAAAAGAGCTGTCATTCAGTAACTCAAGTCAGCTAACACAAGTACAATCATACGTAAAGATGAAGACTTTAAGATCAGGGCTTAGGGCAAAAGCACATTAATCATATTTAAGTAGCATTAAATACCTAAATGACAAATTGCAGAAGATTCTTCATCTACATTGCAATGACTCAGAATATTCTCAGCAAATTGCCAAACTCCTTTCAGACAAAAACTTCATTATATTAACAAAGAATTATTAAATCAACACTTGACAATTACATCAATTTACTAGCAACTCCAAGTTCAGGTACACTTTGCAAATACTCACAGAAACCTTCAATCTTGTCAGCTGTTTTGCTCCATGCCACCTGCCTGGTTTCCATTATGACCTGAATAGTCCTCCTTTCTGGACTACTCTTCTTAAGACTGAATACTGTCATAACAGTTCCCAACTCCAAGGTCCTTTTGATCTGGCTTTTCTCATACTCTGGCAGAACTCCATAGTCTATACCCTTTCTGGGCATTTTTATATTTTTTAGTCAAACTCTTATGGGTTTTCAGTGGCTGAAAAAAAAAGAAAGAAAACAGAGAAAATTCAGTATTTAAAACAATAGAAATATGGCTTATATTAAAAGCATACTTGCCATTTTACCCTGAAAGTAAGAACAGTCTTCACAGAGGGAGGTACCAGTGACACTTTGGTAGACACACTGCAGCAAAATTTATCACAGTCTCTTAAGACATCAAAAATGCGCACTTCAACCCCAGCAAATTTCTTTCAAACATCAAATCTGCTTTTACTAATTCATATAGTGAGAGGTCTTTGCTCATAGAGCCACTCTCTGACACAGAGATAGAAGTAACTTTTATGAGATATCACCATTCTTACAGGAATTTCTTTATTGTTTTAGGATATTTGTAACATTATGATCCACAAAATATTCACGAGATCCCTGTGAGCTGGAAGTGAAACCTTACATTCTTGAAACTACGGATAACTTAGTTTCCACTACTGCAAGAAATATCTGGAAATTCATTTTGTCCTAAATATTGACAACATACACATCAGCACAAAAAGAGAAATATTTGCAACAGATTTGAATCATACTAAAAAATCTTTATCTACTCCCATGATTTTTTTTATATTCCCAATGCCATTTTCAGATAAGCATAATACTGTTTCCATGGTGCACAGCAGCAAATTTCGTTGTTCTTCTTTGCCCTGTATTACTAATGAAGCGTGAGCTTGCTGCCTGAAGAGACCTCTAAAGTCTGAGAAGCATCACAGGCTCTTCAGCCAGTGCAGCCGTCTTCTTGATATTACATCAGGAGCAAGGAAGTGCTGATGATTGAAGCCTACCAATCCAGTGACAAGATAACACATGAAATAATTACACCAGCTTGTGTAAACTCTTGCATTATATGAGAATTTAAACCTATGTGAGAGCTATATGAAAATTTAAACCAGCTAACGGTCCTCCTGAGAGATGTAAAGAAAATGAGGGGAAAATATGAGTAAATACAAATACCGAAATGAATGCTGGCAACGTCTAAAAGGACTCAGTTCATTCCCTTTTGAAACTTCATGGCTGTTTCTCCTACACAGTCTACTTTTCCTTACTCACATGTCACGTGGCAGGTATTTGTATGCATGAACTTGGGACACATCATGGCATAAAACAGGCAAAAGAGAAATGCGTGTGCAGCAGCTGTCATGAGTTTCTGTGCTTTGGTCTTCCACACATCACTGCATCAAAAGCTAGTTGCAAGCCCAAACACTCCTATGCAACATCATTTGCAAACAGGGGGCCCTGGAACCTGCTCTTTCATCCATGCACAAAGAAGGAAGTGTACCATTTTCACACAAGTAGCAGGAGCTGCTGCCCCACAGCTCCCGAACACCCCCCTTAACCATAACCCTGAGTAGGACAAGTTTAAAAAAATCTCTGTGCACATGCAGCCACCAGCCACAGCATCTCCACTGGCTCTGCTCTCTCCTCAGTCCACTACTCTCCGTCACAAGTAGTTTCAGTTTCCTTGCTGATAGCTAATTCAACCATGCCACTTCTCGCTTCCCCTTCTTCTGACCCTCCTCCCCCTCACCCCATGTCACTATCTCCTGATCTAGTCTTCACTAAAGAGCACTTTTTTTCAGTCTCTTTAATACCATAAAACTGTCCTTCAACAGCGTGTCACTAGCTGCTTTCCATGCAATCTATTTGAGGCAGTTTGGTGTAACTGTTCCGATCCCTTTTTAAATTCTACCAATTCAATAAACACCTTTTTCTTTTTTCTTTTTTTTTCTTCTTTTTTTTTTGGAAGCTAACGAAGAGAACAACAGTCCCTTCTTAACTACAGCGTGGTCTCTTCAGCACTGCCCACAGTGAACCTAAAGTGCTCTACAGCATGAACCATATCTCACTCTGTGTTTTGCAAAACATTATATAGGTTATTTGATATTTAATATCTATAAATTGTTATTTTAATATGAAAATTGAATATCCTTACAGTACTGAAAAAAATATATACCCCAATCCTACAAGTGTAGGAGAGTGGACAACTTTTAAGGGTAGTAAGCAACAGCAGATTTTAGCCAGAATGTAACTGATCCTCTTTGACTCCCTGGAACTAATCAGATGATCATTTAAATTAGCACAGGCTTGCTTCTAACAAGACAGCCACACTCGTCTTGCTACACTGACTTGTAATAACAGAAATGAAAGGAGGGGAAAATGAAAAAACAGAATCTTTGTAGAGTGTCTGGTTTTCTGACAAACAAAAAGAAACCCCATCTTCTCACTTTCCTCTTTATATTAAGAATTGTAATAAGATTAATATGCTGTGATTCAGAAGAAGGTTTAACCATTTTAGTGACACTTCACTGCAATAATAAACCCTTCAACTTTTCAATGAGCATCGTTTTTCAGGAGACTATAACAAATTATGCATCTTCTCTGCTTTTCACGTAACAAGGTATAGATCTAAAATGAAGTATGACTTAGAACAGCAAGAAAAGAAGTTTCTAAGCAGAGCTATTTAATAAAAGGCAATGCAGCAGGTATTTTTGATTAATTGGTCCCTATGTACAAAGGAACTGCCTCTCAGAGGTGGCTTCTTAAACAATTTCCGCTGAATATAAAATACTGGACTTCCCCTTTTAAAATAGCTCTTTCTTCCAAAAAACAGAGCAAACAGCAGTTTTAGACTAACTTAAATCCTAAGCCATAGTATTTAATTTACTGTGAAACAATACTGTAGTTGAGGATATCTACTTCACCAGAAAGGGTGGAAAGAATTTCGTTAATTTGCTCATTTTGGCTGACCACTTGTGTCCTCTTTTGGCAACCTGCTCCAGTTTAAGAATAATGTCACATTGAGATGCCTGACAGTAAAACACATTAGACCTCCCAAAAGAATTAATAGAAGCCCTTGATATTAAAGCTAATATTTTAAATATTAAGAGTCTTATTCTCACCCACAGGTGCCCCTCAGCCTTCTTATACCCATCACTGCACAACTATTTGAATCAACAATATTTCTACCTATTCACACAGCAGAACTCTGTAATGAGCCTCCCTGCCCCATTTTCTGGATACCTCTAAACCAGCGGGGTATGAGCTAAAGACACCCTTATGAGCAATAGAAACATTACTGATCTTCTACTGAAGAGCTATTGAAGCCTAAAGTAGAAAGATCCCACTTCACTTACACAATTCAACAAGTGAGCTAACAATCACAGAAACATATCATAAGCTC
The DNA here is from genome assembly GCA_030323915.1 of Brotogeris chrysoptera. Classification (NCBI taxonomy): domain Eukaryota; kingdom Metazoa; phylum Chordata; class Aves; order Psittaciformes; family Psittacidae; genus Brotogeris; species Brotogeris chrysoptera. The sequence continues at coordinate 2,107 of JARCZZ010011988.1, read as the reverse complement.
TAGTGCAGACCCACACACCAAATACATGACTGTTTCCTTCTGACTGCAGGTACTACAGGGGCTAAATGTTGATGGTGTCCTGTACCACATACAGAACTGGGATCATTTGTTACCATCTGTGTAATAAGAGTAGGTTTGATACTTTTTTTTATTGAAAAGCCAGACTGACTTGGACTCAAAAGTCATAAAGACTCAATACAAGTAAGCAAGTGAATATGGACACAAAAAAAAAACAACCAACAAACAAACAAACGGACAAACAAAAAAAAACACTACTTAATCTATCCAGAAACCTGCATACTTAGTTTTACTTTATTGCAGTACTTTATAGAGAAACAAACCCTTCTTATCTGAAGATCAGTCTACAACTCTTAACTCCCTGTGTGATAACACAAAGAGAGGAAAAACTGTACTAAAGGCAAACTACAAACGTACACACTAGAAAAGAACATCACAGACAAGTACTGGTGAATCGGTACTTTGTTAAAACTTCACCTACATGACACAGCAGGTACTTTCCAGGCTCGGGAGTATAGCCAAGAAGTTCTATTCAAAGTTTGACTCATCAATTTCTAAGTTTCTTTGTGCTTTCAGCACTGCAAAAGGACCACTGCATCTCCTGCCCTTAGCTCTGCCTTTGGATGCACTTGGGACAACACCTCACCTAAGCACAGCACCGCCAGCATGGATGTCCACCACCAATACACCAGTTCAGTATCACAGCGCTAAAAAATTACAATCAACACACGGATCTTTGTGCATTGCTCCCCGACGCAGCTGTAGCCCTCAGGGCAACGCAGGGCAGTGGAATTGCATCAGGAGGGCCGGCTGCCACTTGCCATGGCCTGGAGGCCCTACGCTGGGGCCCTCACCCTGGGCAGAGCCATGCACGGCACTGGGCTGCTGTCACGCACAAGTTGAAGGTTTCCTTCCTTTTTCTACGGCTGCCTGGGCTGCGGCGGAGAGCGGCCACAAGGTGCAGGGTGGCAGGGTCCCCTCAAGGAGCCCCTGTCCCGTTCAGGCCAGCGCCCGGCACCCTGGCACGGCCCTCCCTCGCACCTCACCGCCACGCACCTGCTTGCGCAGCCCGCCCATGCCTCACCCCGCGCCTCCCCTCACACAACCCTCCCTCGCACCCACCGCTCCCCACCGAGCGAAACCCGCGCGGGACGCGGCTGCTCCGCCCCAGCCCATGCTGCCCCACGCACCGGGGCCGCCCTCACCTGCGCAGCGGCGGGTGAGCCGCCTCCCTCCGGTGCCGGTGCCGGTGCCGGTGCGGGTGCGGGTGCCTCCGCGTCCCGCCGCGCTCCCGGGGCTCCAGCTTCTGCCGCCTGCCGCAACCGGGAAGGGGCGGGGTCACGTCACCCCCGGCGGCCACCTACTGGCGCTCGGGGCCCTCGGTGCGGGTTCCCCTCAGCCCGGGCCGGTTCTTCCCTCCTCAGCGGGCCGGGGGTCGTCGTCGTCGTTCCCCCCCCCCCCTTTTCTCCAGCTCCCCCCCCCGGTGTGGAGTTCCCTGCTTCCGCTGTCTCCTGCGGGCCCCGCAGCCACGCACCCGCGCTGTGCCCCCTCCTGCCATGCCGGGCTGCGCCGTGCTGCCCCGCCGCTTAGAAGTTTGTTTTCTGTTCGCGTGAAGGGGAAAAGGTCTCTAGCACGGCTGGGAGCTGCTAAATATTGAGCGGAACTTTGAGAGAGCGAGTGTAGGAGAAGGCTGTAAAACTTTACTGTCGCTGGAGTTAAGGTTTTCAAGTTAAAATTTACTCATTGTAACGGATGATTGCTTAAAAACTGCAATGTAACCCAACCACTTCAGCTTACAAGCTGCAGTACTAAAAGTATTTACCAGGTTAGTATTCAGAAGAGCAATGACAGCACATGTCATCCTGTTTTGAGGTCAAGCCCCTATACTGCTCTAGAATTTGAGGTATTGGGGTTTGTCCCAGACCAATTTGATAAACCTGGGGAAAATTCCTATGTTCACAGGCAGAAAAGAGGGGACAAGTCATGACAATTCATGGAATCATAGAATAGTCAGGGTTGGAAAGGACCTTAAGATCATCCAGTTCCAACCCCTCTGCCATGGGCAGGGACACCTCACACTAAACCATGC
>JARCZZ010011987.1:0-14789 GCA_030323915.1 Brotogeris chrysoptera | reverse complement strand
GGTGAGGCACTGGAATGGGTTGCCCAGGGAAGTTGTGAATGCTCCATCCCTGGTGGTGTTCAAAGCTGGGTTGGACAAAGCCTTGGATGGCATGGTTTAGTGGGAGGTGTCCCTGTGCATGGCAGGGGGGTTGGAGCTAGATGATCCTAAGGTCCTTTCCAACCCTAACTATTCTATGATTCTATGATTCTAAAACCAAGGGGAATTTGGTTGTGGCCTGCTCCGATTTAGGGTTGTCAGAAGTATATTTGAAGTAACAGCACAGGTTGCGAGTTTCCTCATCTGCAGACATAGGCAAATGATATGGGACAACATTCTCTGAACAAGGAGCCCTTGTGAAAGGGAACCAGACAAATGGAAAGTCTGTGCTCAGTTATATTAATGAGATAAATCATTTATGTGCCTTGAATCAAATTTGCTACATGATTTAAGGGCATCATCACTATATGCAGTGTTGTCATTCCATGTTAGTTGTTATTTCCTTGTTATTAATTCTAATTCTTGTTGCCTCTCAACTGTCCACACTCAGAAAGAGAAGTGCTTGGCTTTTCTGTGTTTTGTTGCTATGTAATGTGATATAAAACAAGTTTGGAGTGTCTCCCTGAATGCATGAAATAAAAACTAGGCTAGAAATCCCTTCTGCTGCAGCTGCTAATCATTAAATCATGGACCTGTTCTAAAAGCTCTATATCCTCCTGTCAAACTGCATGAGACCCTATAGGAAGGTATTCATATGACAACTAAGAAATCCCCTGGGATACAGTATATGTGCATCCTCTTCATACTTTTGGATACAAAAGGCTTTTGGTTTTAATAGAATCACTACAAAATTTTAGAGAGGATTTACATGCATGTATATTTTAATGTGCAGAGAGAGGGAGAGAGCTGCTATTATTTTAAGTAAAGCTGGTCAGAAAAATTTAAAGGAGAAAAATTAAAGATTCACCAATTTGTTCTCTTTTCTAACTAAGGTTTCTGCAGATGAAGCAGTTTATTACCTTTTTCCAGGTTGGTAAATCCATGATTTTTTTGTCAGGTGTATACTAGTAAGAATGTTAGTCCACCACACAAGGATGTTTGCTAGACTCAGTTAATATACGTGGAGATTATGTAGTGATAGGACAATGGGGAATGGCTTTAAGATGAGAGAAGGGAGGTTTAGAGTAGACATTAAGAAGAAGCTCTTTCCTGTGTAGGTGGTGAGACATTGGCACAGATTGCCCAGAGAAGCTGTGGCTGCCCTATTCCTAGCAGCGTTCAAGGTCAGGCTGGATAGAGCTTGGAGCAACCTGGTCTAGTGGAAGGTATCCCTGCCTGTGGCAAGGGGTTGGAACTGAACGAGCTTTAAGGTACTTTCCAACCCAAACCAGTCTGTGATTCTATAATTGTTAGGAAGCGTTCTGAAACTGAATTCCAGTCTCTGTCATCATCTGTAGGATTTTTGCCACCAGCTTCAGCAAAGAGAGGATTTTGTCGTACAACAAAACCAAACAAGCAGGTTTTTATGAGACTCAAATAGTATAGTAAAAGTAGGAGAACTCCAAGAGCTTTCTAACGTGCGTCAATATCAATTTGCTATCGCTGACCTCCTACTGCTGCAAGCAGAATGACTAAGCAAAGGCTGTTTATTTTCATGTAGATCAAAGAGAGGCTGCAAAAGAGATCGCCCCAAAAGGTGGTTCACTGCAGAAGTCAGTGCTCTTGTTTCCTTATCTGATCAGCAGATTCCTTCAGCTTGCATTGATAAACCCGGCTGCTGCTCAGTCAGCCTCAGCCCTGTCATCAGTCTTGTTGGACAAGATGCCTGACTTCCCAGGCTGCATGGGAGAATAGCAGTGTTGCTCTGGCATAGCTAAAATACAATAGATGGGAGCTGGAATATAAAGTGGGGAATTCCTCACATACCTTCCCATTTTCATGGACTATTGGCAGCAAAAAAAAAAAAAAAAAAGGGAAAAAAAAAAAAAAAAGAGGGCACTTTGGCATTCAGCCAGATATTTCATTCATTTTCCTTTTAATTGCCTGAAGTCATTTCACATTGTGTTTGGCCCCCCCCCTCCCGACCTCTCTTTTCTCCTACATCCTTTGCCTCCCTCCCCCTTGCAGCCACCCTCAGCCCCTGTGGCACTGGAGGAAGGATGGCTCCTGCCTCCCACACAGCCTCCAATGTGCTCACACTGCTAGGGTGCTGCTCACTGCTCTGATGCAAAAACAGTAAGGAGGCCACAGTTGGGTAGCAAGTGGGGTCTTTCCCAGGGTCTTCACTTATAGTCATTACCTGAGGTGTCTTCGTTAAAGCTTTAACTGTATTCCAAAACCTCACTGCAGGCTGCTGACTGAATTTACCACTACAGTGTGAATTGTAGAATCACAGAATGGCTTGGGTAGGAAAAGACCTTAAGATCATCCAGTTTCAACTCCCCTGCCATGGGCCGGGACACCCCTCCCTGCGTTGTACTGCTGTTGGGATGGGTTACAGAGTTGTCTTATTCCATTTCAGAGCTGCTGGTATATTAGTCAATATAGTGGAAATTGCAATGCCTCTGTCCCCAGGGAACCTTATTTAATATTTGAGAAAAACAGAGACAGAAGATGTGCAAAAGAAGTACTGTCTTCTGTAGTCAAAGAACTAACCAGAAAATCTGTTCTAATTTTGCTGAAGAGGAAAGCTCTCAAGAACTTCATCTAATATCTTTTATAAGACAACTTTTCTATAACAACATAATGAAAATGCATTTTAGAGACCTTTAAGACAATCTTTACCTCTAAAGCTTTAAAGAAACAGTTGGGTATGTTTGTGTAACAGTCTGTTCAGGGCAGTGGACTAGAATGCATACATTAGGGATCAAGTCCTTGAATATCTCTTTGAGATTGAGATTTTTTTCCCAAACAACATCAATAAAAAATGCATACTACTCACACAGGAAAAAGCCTGCTTGCTGAAAAAGAGGTTGAAAGACTATTTTTTAGGTTGAAGACAGGTATGGGTTTGTTTTTTTTTTTTTTTTTGGTTGTATAACATTTTCAGTGTTCTGGGATTTCCTGCAGAATTTAGGAAGAAATTGATATACCACATTTGTCATTTTAAGATGATCTTCTGGGTTGTAGGAGTTACTGTGGTTTCCAGTTGAACATCTGCATTCAATCTTTATTATCCTAGTTGTCAGCTGCCAGTTCCGTGTCGGTGAATAATATGGTGATATCCTCTGTAGGAAAAGTTGTAACAGAATAAAAGAGAAGAAGAGAAAAGAAGGAAAAAACACCAGTGGACAAAGGGAAGAGTAAGACTGTTGTCAGGAAATAAAAATGTAGAAAAACACAGAATGAAGTATTGCAAATGGAGTTTATATTCTACAAAACTTCAACAAAAATGCTTGAAAATCCAGGTTGGGTAAAATATTTTTTTTTTTTCTGATTATTACTCAGATTCTTGCTCTATCCAAAGTCTGAGCCCAACCTTAATCGTGACTGAGGAACTTCTATGAACACCAGCACCGTTGATTCTAGCAAAGAGCTACGCCTGCATACCTGCAGAACATGGGTGGGGAGCAGAGTACAGCCCAGTCCCAATTCCATGCTCGTTGCTTTCATGCCAACAGCAAGGGGGTGCAAGGAAGTGCTTTTCAAGTGTCCCCAAATCATGGGCTGCCACCTGCATGCCACTGGAGCCCACGAGCAGCGTCTGCTCAGCAGTGAGCCCACAGCATCCAAAGGCTGTGAACGCAGCCTGTGTTTGGTTTTCAGTAGGAACTCCTGAAGTACAGAGATGGCCTGTTGATTCATATCTTCATGTTATCATTAGAAATGCTTTCTTAAATTAAGCCTAGATATTGTCCACAGTTGCATGGTTGATGGCACAGCACTGCATTGTACAGTAGTATATATGCAGCCACACTTCAGCCAAGCTGCCACCTGTCACAGAAGCTGGGGAGACACAGCAATAGAGGACTTTATCTTGAGTGTTTCCCTTAGGAGCTTTGCTTTGCTTCCCACCATGGTGCAGCCTCACCTTCCTGTAACAGTACAAACTGGGGTTAACTATGAGTAGGATAAAAGAAAGAATCCAAAATGTGGTTCAGCTATTATAGGAAGAAGAGCTATAAAAGTTTGACAGAAACAGGGTGGAAGTGAACAAGTAGCTAGAGAAGGGGAAATTATGCAAATCTTGGAAAGCACTGCAGTGATGTAGTGTTTAGTGGGCTCTCAGTAAGGGTTAGTGTTTGTGCATGGATTGTATCTCTGATTTACAAAGCGCTTTTCATACAAGAAAAGATCTACAAGTGTCTCCCACACACACGAGTGCCAAAGCCACTACATTTGCCAGTAGAGTAAGCCAGCTCTGAAATGCTATTAAAACCAAATGTTGTCTAATGTTCTACTTTTTAAACACAGATATCAAAGAGAGGGAAAAAAAAGAGCGAGTTGGAGGGATGGGGAGGAGGGAGGGAAGAGTCAATTGCTTTTGCAGAAGCTGCAGTTTCTTTCAAAAAACCTGTCATTGACATCTTTCCCCAGAAAACATTTTGTCATGCACATCAGTGTATGTCTGTAAGGAGATCAATCTAGAGAAGGAGTCAAACCAACAATCATTGTGTGACAGATTTTCAGATGGTGTTCTCATCAATCACACTGATAATGAGGTGGCAAATTGCTGTCTTATAGCAAAACTAGAAAGACAACTACCCCAGTAGGTGTCAATGAATATGTCGAAGGATTGTCCCTAGGGGAGGCTGAGAAGGTTCTCAGAAACCTTTTTGTGAAGCCTGAATGCAGAATACTTTGTTGGTCACTAAAGAACTTGCACTGACATGCTATTTCCCCATGACATTTGAACTACCAATTTCCTAACTCATGGGGAGTACCTGCTTGGTAAACACTGTAGGAGTTTTCTTTCACCTTTAGCTATGCTAAAAAATCTTGGTTTAATATTAGCTTAGTCTTTCATCTCCTCAAGAACACCAAAGCAAAATTTTAAGCATAAGCAAGAAAAATGCCTGAAAATCTTTAGTGCTTGATAACCACTCTGACCAAAATTCAGAGTTAACTTGTTTAGATTATATTCTGAGCTATTTTCTCAGGTTGACTATTTTATATCCTGTCTTCTTATGAGGCAGGAAGTCCTATTTAAGGAATAACCTGCTATTAATCTGAAAAGCTGGGTTATCAGCACAGTGACTTTTGAAAATGAAATGGCCTTTTTGCTCTCCATTTCCTAAATCTCTTAGTCTCTGAATTAGAGCCCAGTGTGTTCCTGCAGCTCAAGATCATGCAGCGGTGAATTGTCATCACTCCAGGTTGTGTTCTGGAGACTTGATGGCAGACGGGCTGCTGGTTACCAGGCCTGGGATTCTGCTTCCCTTTTTTGGCAAGTATTCAGGCAACCATGGTAATGCTTCTTTTCTCCCATTTTTGTCAGAGTGCAAACAGCATGAAGCATCCTTTTCAGTTCTGAGGCAAATAACATTGCAAGTGTAATAGTGAAAAATTTATGCACTGTTTGATTACTCTTGATTCAATTGTGAAATTTCACAACAGTTTACTTCAATATTTTCATGAAAAAATGTGTCCAAACCCCTTCTGTGATAATTTAAATAGACTTAAACATTACCCAGTTTTAGTAAGAAAATGTAATTCATACTGGAATGAGCTTTCTAATATCCATTTGGGCATGCATGGCTGAGGTCAAATATCCTGGGAACACAGATTCACTTCTGTTGTCTGTATGGTGGGTAACTTGTACTGCACATGGTAATGAAATGCTATTATCTGGCCTACCTTTACACTGCAATTATATGCAAACCCTTGATATAAAAGCACACAGATTTTATGTGCACAGCTGCCTGGGGTTACACATACCTGGGTTTGAGAATCCAGTAGGTTATCAAAACTACTGAAACATTTTTAGTTTTACTTTTTAGTTTTTGCTTATGTCATATAAAATTTAACACGGGCAAAGCACGGAATCTTAAGGTCCTTTTCCAACCCTAACCATTCTATGATTCTATGATTCTAAGACCCAAACCAAATGTATTCTCTGGGTTTATGGTTGCTTGCTGGCAAGTTCTGCCTAAAATAAAATAAGGCATCAGCCTAATTTCGCATGCTTCTTCTGTCAGAAAATGATTGTGAAAATACAAGAAAAGCAGTCAAAAGTACTGTTTTGCAGACTATCAGAAGTAAGAAACTGGACCAATGTCTGGGATTGTTCCTGCTTCCAACCTTTGACATTCCATGAAACAGTATGCTGAAGCACAGCTCTACTTCAACATTATGAGCAATGTATTTCAAAGGGTTTATGAGCCTTATCTAATTCCAGTTAAAGTTAATGGAAAAATTCCCACTGAACAATAGTAATCATAAGTGTAGTCTTGTTGGATTGCCAAGGGGCAAGCTGTGAAAGGTCCACTATTGTGTTAGATGCTCAGCGGAGCACTAGCAAGCTCAAGTCCCAAAGAATTTATGATCTAAACAGACAAGACAACCCCATGGGGAGGGAAAAAATAGCCCAGGAACTGAATGGCATCCTATTATGCCATGCATAATTGAGTCATATCAGTATTTAGTGTCTTGGTCTGATTTTCCCAATTAATGCAATTGGCATTAGAGACTTAAACTAGAGCAATCCCAGTTGCATCTTAATTGGAAATTTTTTTCTGGTTTCAGTTTCCGTCATATTTGGGGCTCTTGTTTCTTAGCTGGACTTTTAAGACATGAACAACGGGGCAGTCTGGATGAGGTAGCAGATGTATGCTTTGGAGGCAAGGGACCATCAGAGCCTTGGCATTACAAGAACATCAGTGGCAGGTATTTTAGCATGTGGAATAGCTCTTCGTACATTTATTAACACTCAAAGAAGTCTGCTGACACAAGCCTGCCATATGATTTAAGATTTTCTCCTTTCACACATGCCCAAACAAAGCAGTAATGTGAAGATCAGTGGCACTACTACCCCCTAGTTGGGTTGGCTGTCCTGTAGTGCTCCCCTGTGTGTGTGTGTTGGAAGGTGGTGGGTCTTAGCTATATGATGTTGTGGATCATTTAGACTCAGGAGGACTGACTGTTTCTCTCCTTCTTTTAGAGAATTCCATAAATACTTTCAGTATTGTGTCTTTTCTTGTCTAAATGCGTATAAGATATGTGCTATGGCTTCTATACTGATCAACATCAGCAACCCAGGAAAAGACAAGGCCCCTTAGCAACAAAATCTAGATCTTTTTGGTCTGAGACATGAGAGACATATTAGCAAGTGCCATTTGAAAGATACCATACTTGAAGTATGGTCAAAGGAGACAACATTATAAATATTGTCATGTACAAGACAATTAAGTAAAGCATGAGACTTCATAGAATCATAGAATCCCAGACTGGTTTGAGTTGGAAGGGACCTTAATGCTCCTCCAGTTCCAATCTCCTGTCATGGGCAGGGATACCTTCCCCTAGACCAGGTTGCTGCAAGCACTATCCAACCTGACCTTGAACACTGCCAGGGTTGGGGCAGCCGCAGTTTCTCTGGGCAGACTGTGTCATCGCCTCAGCACCATCACAGGGAAGAACTTCTTAATATCTAACCTGAACTTTCCCTGTTTAAGTTTAAAACCATTCCCCCTTGTCCTATTGCTACTTCTTTTCCTTAAGGGCAGTACGGTAGAGGAAGGCAACGAACCATTAAGGAGGTTTCTATCCTAAGCCTGCATTAAAGCCCCTTCATATCCTTAGTTATGTTGCCCCAGTCTGGAAATTTGACAGAATTTTGATGCACCGTAAGCAGTGAAACCCCACAGCTGCTATTCACATCCTGAGATTACTCTCTGCCCAGAAGACCGTCTGAGGATGTTGTGATTCTTTCTTGCCACCCACTAATACTGTCATTTCCTAAACTCTGATGTTTTTTACATCTCTGGCAGTTAAAAGAAAGTACGTACATGTATATCCCTGCAGCAGACTGCAAACATGTTTTTAGAAGTTCACATCTGTATCATAGGTCAAACAAAAGTAACTGGCTATTATTGTTAAGGGACTCAAGGGAACATATGTAATGCTGTCAGCTTCTCCCCACACCTGTTCTGCAAGATGACTATGGAATAAAGATTGCATAATCCAAGCAACAAGGTCAAAAATCTTGTGTCTACAGGAGAAGTGCACTGGTTTAACTTCAGTCAGTTTTTAAATCAACATTATTAAAGTTTGGTTAAATAATTAGGTAAGTAGATTAACACTACCTCTAATTTAATTTAAAGCTACGCTAATTTAAGACAAACTAATAGCTGCTCTTTTATGTTAAAATGAATATATTCCTGCAAGTGTTTGCACTGATTAACCTAAATCAATTAAATTCATAGTGTAGGTCAAACTTGCTCAATGCTCCCATGTAACTCAGGCCTTTAAAAAGGTTTTTAAAGCTAGGTATCTCAGTTAAACACTTAAGCTGCAGTCTGAATCCTATTGAAGTCAATGAGACAGGAAAGCATGATGCCAGCAAGGCACACACGAAGAGTACTTCTGAATGAAATGCTTCATTCTGCTCTCTGGGGCAAAATTCCACTTCAGTATCACCTTAGGGTCATGGTAAGTTCACAGAATCACAGAACTATTAGCACTGGAAGGGACCTCTGGAAATCATCCAGTCCAACCCCTGCCAAGGCAGGGCCAGCCAAGAGCAGGCTACACAAGAACATGTCCAGGCAGGTTTGGGATGTCTCCAGGAGACTTCTCAACTCCCCTGGGCAACCTGCTCCAGTGCTCTGCCATCTTCAATGGAAAGAAGTTCTTCCTCAAGTTGAGGTGAAACTTCTTGTATTTTAGTTTATGGCTATTGCTCCTCATCCTGTCACTGGGCACCACTGTGAAGAGTCTGGCACCATCCTCCTGGCACCTGCCCTTGAGATATTTCAATGCATTAATGAGATCCCTTTTACTTCTGGCACATTGGCAGATAGAGACTAATCATACTTACTTTCACATTAACACGTCTGTATCAGTGTAGCAAAAGCCTAACAAATGTAGGGCTCAGGGCAGACTATGCAACCAGAGATATCTGCTTAAATACTCAGATAAGAACCAGAGGTGAGTGGTTATGTCTGACCTGTTATCCCCACTTACTCCAACTAGCACAATCAATACAAACTGTTGGATTTTCCAGCAGGATAGATGGGTGTTGCATAGGAGGTATGGGCCCAGCTGACACAGGAGTTGCTCCAGATCCTCCCAAGCCCCAAAATTGTGTTCCAATATCTTTTATATTCTGTCCCCATCTGTGTTTTTATTCCTTAAACTCAGGATAAGCATACACCATTTCATAGATCAGCTTCTTCTTTCTTGTGGTTCTTGATTCCTGCATACAACCCTGAAGCTTATTTGGGTCATAATAGCTGTTCTCTTCTACCTTCAGCCTTATGCTTATCTTTCTGTGTGCACATATGGATTGTATTTTAAACAAGTGCAGCATCGTTGCTGCTTCCAGCAATCCCATTTGCGATTTACACTTCTTCCCTGTGACAGCAGATCAGCTATTGCTAGGTGTTTGGGAATTCTTGTGCCAAAGGAGAGGGGCTCAGCTCTCCCACAAAACACTAACAGTTTTCATCTCCTGCAGGCCTCTTACTCAGCCACTCAGTACCATTTGTATTCAAAGTAGCAGGAAATGATGGATGCTTTGGATACGTTGCATCTTTCATACAAACCACATAGTTTGTGTGTTGTAGTTAGACCTTGGCAGTACAGTGGTGAAAAAGCTCTGATGATCCTTTTTTTTTTTATTTCTTTTAGGGAATGGCACCCCAAACACCATTAGGGATTGCCAAAGTGTACATGAGTTTGTAGTGCCTTCACACCTGATTCTCTTTGCACTCACTTGTGGAGTGAGGTCACTGCATGAAGAGGAGAAATATATCCTTCAATAATTGGATGCTGATATGGGCAAACTCGTAACAGATTGCTCTGCTTGCCACCCAAGGGGGTGTGTTGTGTCTGTGTGCATGAAAAGGTCTAATATAAGGGTGCTGCTAAACCATGTTCAGATAGCTCTTGGTTTGTGTAACAGCTGTTCGTAGGCTGGGTGATTTACTCGTGAGGGAGGGCCTGCAAAGATTTAACCTTCAGTTTCTGCTTTTTTTGGACAAAAGGATTAGAAGTTCTTCACTGTTTCCCCAGGTTAATACTTCATGGGTAGTGCACATCTCCTAGTGTCCACCAGTCATGTAAGAATTAAAACAAGAAGTTCCTGGTGTTCACATGTCCTGATGGGCCTGTTGCTGCTTTCCAGGACTCAGGTACATGTCAGTTCGATTACTTTTTGCAAAAGCTGAACACATCATGGTCCTTTGCATCAGTCTGCATATTCACTGGCAGAAATGGATTTGAATTTTAAACAAATACTGAAAATAGCCTCAAACTGTAATTTCTGAGTTGCCAAATGTGAGTTCTTGCACCAAAATAACTTAATGACTTTCTTTGAGTTAGACATATTTTGCATTCATGTAAAATGTTCATCAAAAAGCTCATAATTAATGAAAGAAAACATTGCATGGTTTAGACAATAGCATGGAGCTGTGAAACACAATCTGTAGAACGTATGTTCAGGTAACTCCTGAAATAAATTCATTTTTTATAATAAAAATGCCAACTGGAAGAACAACTGTCAATGAAATTGGTAGGATTATTGCCTCTCTCTTTCTGGAAAAAAAACCATCTTGAATGTGATTGCGGTCTCATAAAATCATAGACACAACTAGGTTGGAAAAGACCTTTAAGATTATTTCCCTTAGATGCAGTTTATCCAAGTGAGGATGTAATTAGGCTCACTCATTCTGCCTTTAAAAAAATACCTCTTTCATTGAGACTAAATGCTGATTTCAGCATGGTCAGGGATTTTTGCAGTGTGGTGAAAAGTCAATGTGCAATGACCGTATGTGTCTGGGTAACTTTAACCCCTTCATTTAGAGTGCAAGAAGAGAAGAAAACACGTTTGCAGAGCAATGTTACAATATAAAGAAAGCATGTAGTTTCATCGGTTATTCTAACCAAGTGATAAACAAATTAAAATCATAGAATCCCAGACTGGGCTGTGTTGGAAGGGACCTTAAGATCATCTAGTTCCAAACCCCTGCATGGGCAGGGACACCTTCAACTAGACCAGGTTGCTCCAAGCCCTGTTCAACCTGGCCTTGAACACTGTCAGGGATGGGGCAGCAGCTGCTTCTCTGGGCAGCCTCTGCCAACGTTCCACCACCCACACATGGAAGAACATCTTCCTTATATCAAACCTGAACTTCTCCTGTTGAAGTTTAAACCTACTAAAGGAAGTGGAATACCTCTAATTTATATCCTGGGCAAGTCAACATTTAGCTAGCCTTATTTCCCGCAAAGGAAACTGCATTGCCAATGAAGGTATCTCCAGTTCCATGTACAGTTCCCTCAATAAGCTAAACAATAAAATGTTACCTGTTTAAATTTCTAAAACCAGGCTCAGATATCTGGTTTTATTATTTTATTTTGTAAAACATCTTTGCTTTTATCTACTAATGCTCAAGTCTTTGCTCATCTAGGTAACCTTGAGGTCCTTTCCAACCCTAAACATTCTATTATCCTATGATTCTATGATATAGAAAGAAAGGCGGGATAGGAACAAAAAAAAAAAAAAGAAAATGAAAAATAAAACCTCAGTGCTAAAAGTCTGATTACTCGCACTTAAAGAATAAAAACAGTGCAGTAAATTAGGAACTGTTAAGTTCTGACATAATTTATTCTGCAGTTCTTAGAAAGCTACTTGCAAGTCTCAGTTCCCTTGCATGTTTAACTGAGGGAACTGAGGGAAGTTCCAGCAGATTTTACTACTAAGAAAATCTGACTGATCTTGCACTGAAATGAAATGGCTATTATATCCTTTCTTCACTCTGCTTTGGAGATGACATATGTTAACTGTTCTTGCCACTTCATGTGATAAACGCAGTTACTTTGGATGAATTGTGGCAGATCATGATGTCTCCTAGCAGTGTGAATGAAGCCGGTTACTGTGTTGTGTGTGCATCTTTTCCAGCATAGATTGTACTGACTAAGGAGAAATCAAACTATTCTTTCTTACATGTACTTTGTATAAAGTTACTGATGGGGAGGAAGGGAGCTTTTAAGAGTACTAAGGTAGTCTGGTACTTCATCTTTCAGTGTGTTTGGCTCTGAGGGCAAAAAGGAAGAGCAGATGATGTTGACACTTTTCGCCTTCAGATTGCTAATATTTCATATAGAGCTTTTAAAAAAAAGGCAAATTAAAAAATGCTATAGGATCAAAGCAACCAGACCGTCTTATGAACCTTAGATAAAAATGTGTAGAGTCTGCAGGCAATATGGGAAAATTTTGCCTTATAATTTCAAGGAATTTTTTTTCTCATGGGAAAAGTAACACTTTGCTTTAATAAAAGAAAATCAATAGTTACAAGCACAACCCATTTGCTGTTTGATGTAAATATGTTATCTGTTCTCTGGGCTTTTTTTGTTTCTGTTCAAGGTGTAAAATAATTATTGAAGAGGGCTGTTTCATCTCTGTAGAGTACAAAAGTCCTTTTGCTAATTGCCACATCAAATGACTAGAGGACCTCAATGGAAGCCTTCAAATGACTGTGAAAATATTCAGGCCATCACTAAATGCTGGGCACTTTTTTCATGTGTGTGATTTCCCAATGCAGATTAGGTTACTTGGGTGTAGGCTTATCACACAGGAAAGGCCCCGCTGCAGATTAGTTCTGCACCATTGCAGGTCTGTTATGCCAGCTTCATCCTTGACCAAATTGATCGCAAGCACCTTTATTGTATTTTTGTGATACGAAAGAACACTGGACTGTCCAGGCAACAAAAGAAGCATCAGAAGGCCTACTGTGTTTCTAAAGTGTTACTTCTCTACTTTTTGTCATGCACCAGTGACATGAGTGCTGGGTCCCAGACTTTAACCTCACACAGAGTCAGAAAAAGCTGTCAGTCTCGGCTTGTTCAAAGACAATTCCTTTGTGAAGATCGACTAAAGTGGTATGGTCCATATACTCACTAAAGCATGCCAAGGAGTCAGAAAGTCATAATCCGCCTTTGTACTTATGGCCATTCACATTTTCCACCATAGCTGGTGCCCAATTACCAGTGCTGTAATTTTTTCTATTGTTAGAAAGCCATAAGGATTTAGCTACCACTTATCCAGTTGGGGTCACGACCTGATGTATTTAGGCTCTGCAAATATAAGTAACAGTTCTCTTATCAGTGTCACCAGGACTCTTTAACACTTAGCAAGCAGAAAGATAAATATACTTGGCAGATACAATTTGATCCATTGCTAAGCCTTCCATTTTACCAATGACCCATGGCGCTCTGCCATTCAAGGGTACGTTAACTATTATAACCTTATACCCTTCAGCACCAGCTCAGAAACTGTCCAATTTATGCTTACAGGAAAGACTTACATATGACAGCCTGTCATTCTGATCTATAACACAAGGTGTTTGCACTGGGAAACCAGTGATAATTCTGCTTTGGTCGTGTTGTAGCAGAATTCTTCCTGACTTAACACTGGGACAAGAATTGGGCTCCGTCTCAGGCCAGTTCGCTTCCAGGAGGAAGCCAAAACCATCTGGTTCCTGGGTGCTATAATCTGAAGCATTGTTTTTTACTACTTCATTTGTTTTGATTAACTGGCTGACTTAAACATTGATTTATGCTATTTTAAAACTCAGATTCTGAATACTTTCCTCTTTCTGCCAGCCACAGGGTCTACAGGAGATAGGACAAGGACCTGGCTTCAGGAGGCCTCCAGAAGGTTGCAAGACTCTCATTTGTGTACTCCTCTGGCAGGCACTGAAGTAAGTACTCTAAGCAGAGTTATGTTTAACAGGCATATATTTAAAAAGGGCTAAAGATGTAGCATCAGATCTAGAAAAGCACCTGGTTTAAGCATAATAGGGCAAGAATTTGAATGTGAAACACTGGTGTGAAAATCCTATAATAAAATTATCAAGATAGGCTGGAGCTTTCTGTTATCTTGAAAATGCATCTTGATTGACCTGAGGTCTGAAACTTTGAAGCATTTGATTGTTGCCTCTTCAACAGTCTCTTGAGAAACCTATCCTTCATTTGTCTCAGAATGAATTTTCCAAATTCTATTTTGTAATCTAAACATGAAGGAACTGAAATGCTATTCTTACCAGAACAAATAGATGCTCAGTAGTCAAACTTCCAGATTGCTTTGCAAATCTGTATGTAAGTCTTCCTGATTCTCACTGTAGAATTTCTTTGATTCTTACATTTAGGTTTTATTAACATCACCATAAACTGCATGGATGGATGTATGGGAGGATTAATGATAACGGTCTTGTTCTATCAGTTCTCTTATTAGACATTCGGCAGTGAGGAAGTGGTTTTGTCCATAAGTATTATCCTGTGAAGACAGCTCTGTCAGTACTTGTAGATGACTAGTTCAAAGCCCACCCATAAGAATCTTTTCCCACTGCCGTGGTTTAAGCGGTAAATCTCATGCAGCCTGTTAACTCACTTCTCCCTCTTTCTTCCCCCCTCCGCTCCGATGGGGGGGGTGGTGTGTGTGGAATGGGGAGAAGAATCAAAAGAATGTAACTCCCATGGGTTGAGATAAGAACAGTTTAGTAACTAAGGTATAACACAAATCACTACTGAACCACCAATAATAATACAAGAGAAGTACAAAGAAAGAGAACACAACTGCTCACCAAGCCCAACCCAGCCAGTGCACCCCCCAGCAGCGAACCCCCCAAAGCACCACCACACCCTTCCGGGTCTCT
>JARCZZ010011986.1:0-17466 GCA_030323915.1 Brotogeris chrysoptera | reverse complement strand
CCAAGTCCTTCTCCGCAGGGCTGCTCTGAATCTCTTCTCTGCCCAACCTGTAGCTGTGCCTGGGATTGCCCTGACCCGGGTGTAGGACCTTGCACTTGGCTCGGTTGAACTTCATAAGGCTGGCACTGGCCCACCTCACAAGCACAATCTAGTGTGTATGTACTTATCAATATATGTCTATATCTATACATCAGAGTATGAATTTTATTAGCACATAAAAATGCTTATACTCACCTGAATAACTCATTAAAAAACATAAGGGATGCAAATGCTTTTCTTGAATATTCTGTGGGTATAATTTTCCTAATGTGGTCTAAAACATGTTGCATGCTATTTTGAACACCCTCAACTTTTCCCTGTTTTATTCTTTTCCCCTGCTCATTCAGTGATATCTGGAAGATAAAAGGCTGCACTTACCCTCTGGCTGGTCCTCCCACAGAAACAACCTGCAGAGGAAATGGCCCTCTACCCCCTCGTCCACGTCTGCTTCCAGCCCAATGGCCGACCACAGTGCCGGCAATTTCAAGTTTCCCTCCCTGAGAAGGAATAGGTTGGACTCCTGCACATAAAAGCAAAACCAAACCTTGATCTTCACAATCATAACATTCAAGTTAGGAATGAATGAAAAACTGCTTTGCCCAGATTTTATCTCTTGTACAGTATCTCCTGTTGAAACTGGGAGATAAATTCTCATTTTATGGTCTTTCAGAAGTAACATAACTCCAGGAGTCTTTCTTTTCCCCCTTTATAAAAAGAGATATTAATTCTGAAAAGTGATCTTACACTTCACTTTCAGTAATTAAAAACGTACTTTAGATAAGCATTAAGAAACTGAAGTGAAATTTTATGAGCTATCTGAAGATTACTCCTTTCCTGCATTCCTAATGAAGAAGTAACTTTTGCAGGTTTAAAGGCACTTTTTAGTGAATACCAAGTATCAGCATAAGACATGCAGATTATAATGGCTATAAACCACTTACTAGGCAGAATTATCTGTACTAAGTTGTTATGAAAATACAGCATTTAAACTATCTGGGTGTAAAAGGTATGTTCATCCTCCCCCTACCACAAAAGCAATTGTCTAAAATAACAAATGCATCTTCTAGTCAAGTTGCTCCTATCTTCATACCAGTGTTTTGCCCTTAAAAGTCAACTGTAGGGCATAAAAAGTAGTTCAAGAAATCCAGGTAAGTGCAACTGAGCCAGATGTTACTGGTAAGACCATCAGCACTGAAAGGGTTACAAAACACAGTGTCTATGCAGCCGTGATTAGTCGTCAAACATTAATACGCTGGGAACTAAGCTACTGGTTAAACTCAAAAAGGTCTGTATTGCCCTGGACAAGTCTTTCGACTTCAGATGCACATTGTCTACAGGGGCAAAGTTATTCACGCAATGAAGCGTTAAGAGGTATGTCTGCTCTAAGGATAAAAGCTCGGAGGCCAGAAAGAAATGGCTAAACACATGGAAAAGTTTTACCCTATTCAGGGCTGGAATTCTACAATTAACAGGTTTCCACTGTCCCACCTTGTACAGGAGACAAGAAATGGGCATAGACGCAGGTGAGTGAATCTCGCACCCGAGCCCATGCCGACACTGATGGCAGAACAGTGTCAGGGTCAGCAGTAACAGTGCAGTCAGTCATTTCAACTTTGGGTTGTTTTTGCAAAGAGCTCAACTGCCCCCAGTTTTAGAAAGCAACTGCTGAATGGTTGGACTTGATTTTAAAGGTCTTTTCCAACCTAGTTGATTCTGTGACGATACAGTCAAGCTAAGTTCAGCTGATGACAGATCTCACCCTCGAGACAGAGGGTCCTGGGGGGTTTTGCAGCTACCCTGTGCTGGAAGGAGGACTTCTAGGCATGGGAGAGGCTGGTGCTGAGGGGATTTGCGGCAGGGACCTGGGAGAGCAGAGTGGACAGCAGCCCGGGCAGGTTCTAGAGGGACAGCTGAGAGTTAGGGAGGAAGGGAGACCAGCAGTCAGTAGGAAAGCCTCAGACCAAACCATGAAGTGAAGGAAGCTGTTGCCAGAAGCTCTAAGAAAAGGGTTTTGGGTATAATTACCGCCCTGAAACTTGCTAGTCCTGTTGCTGTCATTGCCAGAGAAGGCTCCGGAGTGTCCTGCCGCTGTTGCCACCCGGAAGGCCCGGTAAGCGCCTGTGGCTACTGTTTCCCCATAAGGGCCTCCAAAGCCATAGACTCCTGTTAGACCCAGGGTAAAAAAAGACAGGGGAAAATCTGTGAGGGGGCAAAGGCATCCGGGAAGGCCATGAGCAGTAACGCTGCTGCCTCCTTCCACCCTTCTGGAGTCAGTGAGGAGGGCTGCGTGCCTGCGGGCGATGCTGCATGAGAGCAAGCCCAGGGAGCCCTGGCCAAAGGTGTCCTGCCGCCCTAGCGAGCACGGGGTCTCTTATGCAAAGACAAGGCCTTCAATATGGGTCTGGAATGGGAATACCAACTTCTATGGCATAATACGCACCGTAAAGGCTTGTGACAATTTTTTGGTGATAAGGACTGACGGCTACAGTTGTGGCACCCCAAGCATGCATGTAGTTTCCAAATGTTCAGTATCAATTCACCTATGGGCCTCAGTACCAGGGAGATTTTGAAAAAGGGGATGATTCTAGAAACAGCCTGGAATGGCTGTATCAGGATTTACACTCGAGGGTGCCAATGGTTAAATGACTGTAGCAAAATGCAGAGGGTGAGGAGGAGGAAAGGCTGTCTTCAACCCTGCTAAACAGTATCCATGAATTTAGACATTCTTAATATTTACAAATACAGACATTTTGAAGCAATATATAGTGCAAATAAGAACCTTTTCATATCACCCAGTGTTGATCCATTTATCTTTTTTCCATTTTATACAACAGGGGTAAAAATATTTTGATCCGGCAGAGTTACTAAAAATCCTGATGGAAATACTCAGCAATACAAAACATCACGTATTACTAGGCTATGGCTAATAAAAGTAACAACAAAATACAGTGATTGGCAAGTGACAAGACATGCCAACCACCTGCTTTTATGTATTTTTCCTATGAAATTGAACAGGCAAATCAGTTCCCAGTTTTGGGAATGTGACAGACAAGGTAATGCTTCACACCCACATGTTCTGCATGGCGGTCAATCACTTACCAGCAAAGCCTCTCCCCCTGCCCTGAGGTGG
The DNA here is from genome assembly GCA_030323915.1 of Brotogeris chrysoptera. NCBI lineage: Eukaryota > Metazoa > Chordata > Aves > Psittaciformes > Psittacidae > Brotogeris > Brotogeris chrysoptera. Next base: position 14,297 of record JARCZZ010011986.1, on the reverse strand, counting down.
TGGGACTGGCCCAAAGTGTCGAGGATACATAGAAGCTGGATAGAAAGGCATGGCAGGTGGAGGTGGGAAAGGGAGAGGATGGTTCTGCCTGGAGAAATTTAATCCTTCTAGGATGCTCTGACGCATCTTTTCAACCTTGGCTGCCTGCTCAGCCTAGAAATAAAGAGGCCACAAAGAGATATTAAAATTCTTATTTCAGTTGTACAAAGCTACATTTACATAACAAATTCAAAGAAGGAAGTAAAAGAACAGAAGAGTAGATAACTACTGCTAACAGCTTCCACAAAGCTAGCTAGAAAATCACAATAACCTGTCTTGCATAGCCACTAATATTTCAATGATTTTCAAATTGTTCACAAGAAAACCTTTATGTATTTGCAGTGAGTCTAAATACGGAGACTGTCCAGAAGTCAGTAACACAGAAACAGCTTACAGGTTAAAAAGGGGTTTCTAGAAAGGAACTGAGAAAATTCTGTCTATAGTCTCCTGAAAACTTAATTCAACCCTTTAAGCGGAACAATCATCATAAACCTGGACTGCAAACCGGTCTTTGTGAACAGGCTGAAGTACACCTGGAGGCTGACAAGCCTGTGAAGGGCCACAGCCGTCATCTATATTTCATCTATGATCGCTTTCTTTGAGTTAGAAACAAGAAAGAGGATGTTCTGTTAAGATTTCATACCTCCCAAAAAGTAAAATAAATAAAAAATATTTAAGTAATTCAGTAAACTGTTGGGTTTTTATCAGTTTCCTGGTTCTATAGTTAGATATAACTTTGCATGATTAGGAGTCAACAAAGAACTAATTCATTTGTATTTTAAGATGGTCATAAGAAATGCGAAAAGGGGACCATAACTTCACACTCCGTAAATTAAGTTAGAAATCACAAATCTTTCACTGTAAAACCACTGCAGTACAGTCTTGCTGGCCTGACCCAGAAAGACGGTGCTTAAACAAATGAGCAGAGAGAGTTTGCAGCTTGGTGGTTCATTACATCACAACTGCATTCAACTTTCAGTCTCCAGAGAGGAAATCATGAAAGTTTATGTCAGTTCACTAGATCTACAAAAATACCATCTCAATCATCATCAACAGGAGATAGAAGAGTAGACAACAGAGCTGAAAAATACCTATTAGCCATTTACCTCCTATTTCTCTTTTAAAAGAGAAGTTTGAGATGGTGCTTAACACCTATTTCACTTTTAAAAGAGAAATAGGTGTTAACTGTTAAAGGCCAGGTTGAATGGGGCTTGGAGCAACCTGGTCTATGGGAATGAGCTTTAAGGTCCCTTCCCACCCAAACCAGTCCGGGATTCTAAGAAAAGTAGAGATGATACATGAAGCAATGACACACCAACCACATCTAACACTTCTGAAAATGTGACACGCTTGATACTGCCATGCTTCTGAATGTACCCACCTGACCATCACAGAGGTCAATGAGCGGAACTTTCTCCCGGCTTGCTTTGATAAGCTTGGTCTGGAATAATTTTCCATCAAAATACATCCACGGACAGCAGTGCTCCCATGGAATTGGCTGTCCACAAGCATCGTTTGCAAAAAGTGCCATATCGACCCCGCTCATAAATAGAGCAGACAGCTGAATTCCTCGCGGGTCGAGATTCTCAATCTGTCCAAAGAATGCAGTAAGATCATAGTGAGACGGATTCAGAGTTATTCCAACATAATTTTCAAAACTCTTGAAAACAGAGGGATTTTAAAAGGTCCTCCAGACTTTTCACATGTAATTGCCAATTGGACTAGAGGAATGTACCAGAATCTATTGCCTGTACATGCACAACTGCAATGCTCACAAAGGCTGGTATTCCCGTCCACCTACTCAATGTGAGAGAAACCCAAACCCCTCTATTTTCTAAAGAAAAACAAAACCAAACCAAAACAAAAAAGGAAAAAAAGCCAAAACAAAACAAAAAACCAACCCACAGGAATTATTTCTAATATATTAATGCTTTAATAAATTCATTATAAGAAGTCAGTGAGAAGTTTTTAATCAGATACTCATGTTTTATTTCTGGCCTCTGGTGTTCTAACCCATGCAAGAAGCATACTTTAGCTGCATTAAGATCATTGATCTATCCACAGTACAGAGTTTTCCACACAATTCCAAAGCATGTTACAGCATGGAAAAGCTGCAAAGACACTTACAGGATATTAGCAGTAGAAAATGTCATTAAAAAATTTATTGCAAATAACATTGCGCTCATGAGCTTTTCTGCAGGAAGTTTCAGAAATGAGCTCAATGTTTGCATTCCATTCTTCTTCCCATGTAGCATATTTCCAAGTCCTTTATAATGGATTTTCCATTACCTTCATTCAAGATTTGACATCTCTCATTAATGAAGCAATGTTCATGCATACAACGGCTTTATTTAGGATGCAGGGTAGATATACAAAGGTAGAATTAAATAGTAGTAGCTGGTGGTGGAAGCAAAAAGGATTTGCTTGCAGCAAATATATTTTTAGCTCTGGCATGAGAAAATATCACTACTGGTGTCCTCTAAAATACTCCTGAAAATATCAGCCCTTTCTTGGGAACATTTTCAAGACCTTGGTATTAAATTTTCAAGTATGTTACCTTCCATATGCATAAGCAACCTTTAAGATCCATAAGACTATCCAGACGGATTTGCAGATATGCAGCTGGGTTCAAACTCAGCTGCTCTTTCTGTCTGACTTCAACAAAAAAAGAAGCAGCAGCTGCTTCATATGAAGACAGTAACAACATTGCACGAAACACTGCATCTTTCAGCTAACCAACATACATTATGGAAATGATCCAGATGACTATGTAGGATTTAAAAATAAAACTTGGAGAACAATTTCTGTTCAACAACAATCCAGTGTGTGCTGTTATCACTTGCCTTGTCTCTGACCTTCATTTTGCGTTGGAATGAAAGAAGTATTTTCTCTGGGAATTCTTTCCTCAGATCTCTAAGCAATGTTCACAGTGGGGTTTCCTCCTCTGAATCATATCTTAAGATAGGCGAAACTTTGATAACTCTGGATAACCTCTGCCATATCTCCATGCCCAGATGATGTTTGTTGTGTTGTGTTTTGAATATGGACACTGAAGACTGGGTGGTTGATACACTACTGTTCTTTGATGCATGCTACAAAAGACTTGCCTACAAATGTCATGTGAATTTCCACCTATACCCACAGGAACAACTACTCAACTTCAGGAGGGCTTGGAGTCTTGAACCATGCTCGCATGGCTCCCATCAGACTTCATAAGGCTCTTTGCTATATTCCACAAAGTTCAATGTTTGTCACCTCAGATCAGCTACATACATTTCTTCTGAACACACACAGATAACTCATTCCTGTGGCAGATGTTGGCCACATGCTTTCATGAAGACAAAGTACTGCTCTTCATGCAAACAATGATCATCATCTTTGGACCAGGATCTCTGGGGTTCTGAAAGACCCAGTAAGCACACAGGGCTTCCAGCACCCACGTCTAGTAAATACCTTGAAAAGCAGTTCAAGCAAACACCTGAATGATTCTCTTGATGGACAGGACCTACATTTAGGTTGCTTTTAAGGAATAAGCCTCAATGAGTCCTTAAAAATGCTAAAAAAGTCCTAAAAATTTTCAGGAGCCTAATAGGCTTCTAATCCATGTCAGCAGCCATGCAGTCCTAAGTGCCGATGCAAACAAGCGGTGTCACATGAACTCATCAGGTGTTCATTACAGCTGTCTCTATCCTGTGTTTCTTAACATCTTTTTCAGCAATGAGGAAAAGGCCAAGTAAGTGTATTCCTGTTGGATTTGATTTATTATTTTTGCTGTTGACATTCATTCTTTTCTATATGGAATGAGGATTTCATTCTGCTAGCTCTGCCGTAATGGCTGCTAACATGTGAATTCTCTCCTTGCTGTATGACAAGTTCAAATAAGATTCTGAAGTGGATTCAGTTGTTTTCTTCCCCTTACATTTATTAGTACTTTTACAGCCAAGTGCTGGGTTTCCATGAGCAGACAGATTTGGTTTATAGGTTTAGAAGAAACCTGGAAAGGGGCTTCGGATGAGGGCCCATAGGGACAGGACAGGGGGCAATGGCTTTAAGCTGCCAGTGGAGACTGAGATGAGATCTTAGGCAGAAGTTCTTCCCTGTGAGGGTGCTGAGGCGCTGGCACAGAGGTGTCCAACCTGGCAGTGCTCTAGGCCAGGTTGGACAGGGAATGGAGCAAGCTGCTCTAGTGAAAGGTGTCCCTGCCCATGCCAGTGGCTTAGAATTGGATGAGTTTTAAGGTCCCTTCCAACCCTAACCACTCCATCTTTCTATGACTTATAGATAGATGTTTGATAGATAGAACCTTGCCAAGATGCTACATGCATCCCAGATTGTGCTCATCACTCACAGAAGAGAAATAGTCACTTGCTGGCTTTGAGAATGCTGTCACAGATGTGGTATCAGCGGCAAAATATTGCTTAGAAAAGCCTAATAGCTGAAATCTGCGTGAACTTCATCAGTTTCTCACTGCTTTTGCCTGCGCCCCTCTGCAGTGAAGCAAAACCAACTATCAATCTCTGCAACACTAAAATCCTAAGACTAATATTTTGGAAAGTACAGGTAATTATGCAAGGCTTTTAGCGAGACGGGCATATACACATCACCCACTAGAGTTAACAGTATGGATCAACTGGGAAGAAATCTCTTATATAGTTCAGAATTACCTTGAGTTCCTGAAGCTGGTCAGGTTCATAGAGCTTTGGAGACAATGCTTGGGCAAGAAAAGCATCAAGTTCCTGGCGACGAAGTATACGCACCCCTGGCCATTGTACCATATACCTACAGAGGAAGCCCAGAATTACTCAGAAGCTTCTTTTATAGGATCAGAAGTCATAAGAATGCAACAATAAAACATCTTTTTTGTTGTCTAGACTTGAATAGTTCAAAAGACCAAAACACTAAACAGATCTGAAGTTTGAATTTGTTTAAATTCATATGGAAGAGCTACAGGCTGTGGATCGGTTTGCAAACCCTGCATCTGGAGGAGGAAGGGAAGGAAAGACCACCGAAAAAGGATTTAAAACATAAGTGGATTCTAAAAATAAAGTTACAGAAAGATTGATTGTCTTTATAAACCCAACGATTTATATATGCCACATGTCACAGGAGAAAAACATGCTGTGCAAATGAAATGAGGAGCTCTGCTTTAAGATGCCCACTGGACTCTTTTGGTATCCTTTCCATTCTATAAGGAGAAAAAGAAGGATTTTTAGTGCTCAAAAGGCAAGACAAAATTCCACAGAACTGAAGACATATATATTTATCATTTTTAAAAAAATGGCTTGAAGTTTTTCCATGTGCAACATGCTAAACTTAGATTCTGCCAGATTTATGAGCTAGCTGTACTGAAATTAACAATTCCTTTCCAAGGTAAGCATCTCTCAATGCCTCAATTTTCTATCTGGGAATCAAAGAGTATTTTGGACCTTGTGACTTTCCCTTTGAAAAGCTGAACTATAGAATTAATACTTCAGCTGTTGCTTACCATCCTCTCAAGTAGAGGAACAATTCTAACACAGAGAATCCAGCACACCATAGGCAAAGTAGCATTCCTGCGAACTTGGCATCTGGATAAGCTGCTAGGCAGCTGTTCTCCAAGAAGTCTGTTCTCTAAGAACTCTCTTTTGCTTTACAGCTTCACCAACGCAGCCTCTGAGACTCCAAATGTTATTTTTTAGTAAGTTGAAGCCTAGAGTAAGGGTAAACAACTACAAATGCTACAGGGGCCTCTTTGCCACCCAGGGCTTTTTTCCTCCTCCCTTCAGTCCTCTGAAGACTGAAACAGCAAACGTTGAGCACACAGCACGCTTTAAAGACTCACAGCAGCAATGTTCTAAAACCAAAGCAAACCTCTTCTCCTACAGATGTTGCAAATATGAATACCTTTCCTTATTCACGGCTTAATACAAAATTAAGTAAGTCAGAGATATGACCCTTCCCGCATTCTGCTTTACCTTAATGTAACACTGACCTTAGTACACAACAGAGCACCATAAGATGAGTGGGCACATTAGTTGGATTGAGCATTGCTGGTGTATCTGATCTCATACAGGCCAAAAACGCCCTCATTCTTCGGTTCTTGTCTTCCACTGCTTTTCCCAGCCACAGCTTCTTCAGGTTGGGACAGGTCCACTCCCTGAATGCGAGTGCTTCCACCAGCTCAGGGGTCTGAGGAGACTTTCCTTTGTAAGCAGCCCATTCTTTAATTATCACTGGTGAAACTGCAAAGTGGCAACAGTGGAAAGAAAACATTCTGAGTTAAAAAGCAGTGTTTGTACAACTTTGTACACAGAAATTTCCATCCAAAAAGCATCACTTGGAAACTTCAATGGACACCGACGTTCTGTCTACATGTACCATATCGCCAAAACGGTAATTCAAACTCGTATGGACCATCTCCCAACAGTGACCACTTCAAAATTCACTGTTTGCAGCCACGTGCACACTAGGAATGGTACATTAATATTTTCAAACATACAACATAAGGGAACTACCTCTATTTTTCTAAAACAAGTACCAGATTTGAAAATGCATCTTCCCCCGACAATATCTGTGTCATTGATCAAAAACCTACAGTGATAAATTAAAAGAATACATAAATACAAATATATTGTTGGAGAGGGCTTGGAGCAAGCTGCCCTAGTGGAAGGTGTTCCTGCCCAAGGCAGGGGGCTGGAACTGGATGAGCTCTAAGGTCCCTTCCAGCACAAACCAGGCTGGGGTTCTGTTTCCTGTGAAGAGGTCAGTATTTCTGTGTCTCCTAAGCTCCCTTTCAGCCGCACCAAAGACTCTTCAATTCTTGAGTGCTGCTACATCACCTCCTTGTTTATGTGTGGAGGCAACCGAAATGGAACACAGGCTTAAAAAGAAAGAAAAAAAAAAAAAGCCAAGAGTGCAAAATGACCCCTTTGGCCTTGGAATGACCCCAACTTTGACCAGCTCAGAATCTGTCTGCACCCTCCTTAACTCAGAGCCCAGTTATGTGGTGTGGAAAGATTCAGGCAGCTTGTTAGCGAAGCCTCAGGTTACAGCCCAGCGAGATCCGCTGCAGCAGCACAGACCTGCTCCTATGGCTCAAAATGCCCCTGCCATGGACGAAGTCGCTGGTGCCAGGACAGCCCTTACACAGCCTCCTCCAGCAACCACACCTCGGCCTTACAAGTCATTTCACGGTTAGGAGCAGGCAAACCATGGCACAGGTGATCGTCAGGATTACAGAAGAACCTCCAGAACATCCCAAAGCACTCTCATGCTTTTCTGGAACAAAACTAGCCTAGCATTGTAGGCACATTTCCTATAGCTCAGGGTAAGTTTCACAAAGATAACATGCAGCAGTGAAATGAATATTCTGATATATTTAGTGGGTAGCCTCACTATAAAATCATGTTCTATTCTGGTTGCTACCAGTCTTTGTATGCCACCAAGCCATGGAAGACAGGCTTCACCAGCCAGCAGCACTGCTCTGGCAGCTGCGCAGTTCATCACGCCGGCTTTCACCGCTTGCTCAGGCCTGGGACAACAAGCATAAACAACGGAAGGATGGTTTCTTCGTAGGCTTTCAAAGACTTGTTTAATTGCTTTTGGTCTTAGAAGCAGAAGACACTTTTGGACCAAAACTTGTCAGCTCCCTCAGATGGAAACAGATGGAAAACACAGAGCAGAACAGTTTCATCTGATAGCAGTAAAGAAAGCCCAACCCCTTGACAATGGACATAAACCAGCTGTTCGTGTTCTGGCGTTCTTTTTTCTTCCCTTCAACCCCATTTGACAATGGGGGTGATACTGAGGCCCCTCCAGAGGCAAGCAGATGCAAACTCCACATGCACACCATAGTTAAGCCCCCTCAGATGCCCAGCTCCTCTGCGTCTAAGCTCCTGCAGCAGCAAAAGACAGCAATTAAACTGAGCTGTACCCAACACAAAGGTTTCACTGTTGTTCAATATAAGAACCTCAAGCACAGAAGAAAGGAATATTTTCCGTCTCTCTTTTCTATCTGCAATCCTATATTTCCACATTCAAACCTGGGCCAAAGTTTTTAACCTAGGGATGACAACTCCCACGACTAACCAGGCTCAGGCTGCAGGAAGACACCTCGGTTTGCTCTCAAAACGCACCCTCTTCAGTAACATGCTTCCTGCAGAGGGCACACTGGAGATCCACCCTGGTCTCAGAAGTTCTCCGAGGTAATGGTTATTACGGGACAGGTAACTATGCTCCTTGCGGAATGGCTCTGTATGAAGACCCTTCCAGTGGACTGGCAGAGAGTGCCCTCTCCGAATGCTGGGGATGAGGAACTACAGCTGTACTTGACAAGGAACTGTAGCACTGCTCACCCAAATTTAGCATTTAACGTCGCAGATGAATCCAGGACTTGTCCATATCCACAGATTTCTTCAGGCTTTCTTACACCTTTGACAACCCTGTACTGGGACTGCTGCCAAACACATCTCTTCCTCAGCTGCTGAGGATCTCTGTCCTCAGAGGAAAGTTCTTTGTTTTTCCTCCAGGACTTCCATTTGGAATAAGCAATGTCTACCCTGAAGACTACAATGAACACTCCGATCAGAGCGTGTGCAGACACAGCACTACAGTGTAATTACACTGTGTTTTATAATTCCTCCTGTAATTTTAAATTATAAAATTCCTCCTGCTGCTGACCAGATGTGAATACTCAATGTAGCCTAAGCAACTGCTCTGAATATTACCCTTATGACATTTTTAGGTCAACCCAAGCACAGAGGGTCAGCATCAATCTGTATTATAGTAATACCCTTGATACACGTGTGAATGCTGTTACAGGCTCTACAGTCATTAGCAACAGCATCCTGCATGCTGAAGCTGTCTGTCACAGCCCTTGTGGCTAACTGCACCTCAGGTGGTTTTGGTATTCTCTTGGCATTTTTCATGCACTGAACACAAGGTGTCAGGTACCCAGTGCCCCTAGAAGATAAGCTAGCTAATGCAGATTAATCAAGGCTCATTTTTAACCTTATAATCTTTACTGACAGCACATCTTGAGCTAAGCTTGACTCGGCAGCAGGGCTAATGCCCAAACGATACAGCTTTCCTTTCGCCAGAGCTGAACACACCCTTGATGGAGAAGAGCACATCACAAGGTAGCTAGGCTTAAAACAACACACCTTAGGATCCGACCAGGAGTCATGACAGCTTGAACAAGTGTGCATTTTCCCACAGAGTGGAAAGGGCAGACGGTTTCAGCTGCACATATATATTTACCAGAACATGAGGAATACCCTGTTTCAGAGCTTCGAAAGAAGAGCAAGTCAGACATGTGGTTTCCCTCTCCTCAGAAGGAAGGACAGTGCAGCCAATGCTGTCCTTGGCAGCAAAAGCACAATCAAGAAGTTTGTGATTCAGCTCTTCACACCCTCTAGGAGCAGACATGAGCACATGGACAGCAAAGGCATTAGTTAGCAGACATTATCAGTGAAGAACCTTGCTGAGCACTTCTTCCAACAGATCTGTTGTTTTTCATTGGCTTTTCCACCACATAAAAAATAATAATGATTTAAAAGACAGGAACTCACCCATTTTATGAAAGACTCATTATCCTGCTATGTATGTAATAAAAATACTCATGTCAGTTTATTATGTAGCTTTCACAGCCTCCTATAACCCTTGCATACAATATACTTGCAAATTACACATGCACAATTATTATGTTGCCAGTGTTGTGGTGTGCAGAACAAAGATGACAGGGGTTTAGATACTAATATATTCATTCCCTTTCTGTGTAGATCTTAGGGGCAATGTAAGTTTCTGTAGAAAACATCTTAGCATCTCTCAATTCTTCAGTTTTCTCTTGTCTTCATTACTGTGCTTCAGAACTCGGTTGTTTTAGAACGCAGCAGAAAAAAAAATCAAATCAAGACACTGAAGGAGAATAAGAACCACTAGCTCACTACAGCCAGGGTCCTCAGGAGCTAGCACGGGCTAACCACTGCGACTAACTGAGCAGAGAAATCTGCTCTTGCCACTGAAGAAGATATTCTCTCTATGCACTGCCTGAGCCTTGCTCAACCTGCCCAATTCTTGCTACTCAGTATGAGAGGTATCAAAAGAAATGTGCTTCTGCAACATCACCCTTCCAAGCCACATGTCTGCATTTCATTTCAAACCCATCTTCACCAGAACTGTAAACTCTGCAGTGAAGCAACTAACTTCTGGGCAGACATTCAGGTTTATTTTCCTATTTTTGAAGAGCATGGTCAGTCCTAGGACTGACGTATGCCAGCAGCTGAATGTGTCCTGCGCCAAGACTTGCCAGAGCTCCTGTAACTAAACCAAGCCAGCAGCAGTGCTCTTAGCATCCATTGAGAACAGACCTCTGAAAAGCAGTATAAGTGAAAACAGAGCTGATATAGGCTTCCCCAGTAGCCTACAGAGAACATGCTACGTTTACAAGATAAAAACATTCTGAAACCAGAAGCAGACCTTCAGCACTCAGCTTTTCCACCACTATAAATGTTGCAGTACGCTTTTAAGACAGAAGTTGAATGAGGATAAACGTATACTGCAAATAACATCACTGCTTCAATCCTGAAATACTACTATGTTGTGTGAGTAAGAATTAAGAACTTTGTGACAATACATGTGCTGAGATACTGCTCAAGCAAGGTAAATATCAATTCCAACAAAATAACTGGCCAACATAAACAGTTTTTCAAACATCACTGGAAGATTATCATCTCCACTATGGATGTGGAGAACATTTCACAACTAAAAATGGAAAGAGAAAAGGGAATGGGCAAAGTTTACAACTGACTCTTTTTACCCTTTTACATACGAAGACTGTAAATAATGCCTTCATAGATTCTAAATCTCCAATTCTTAAATTCAGTCTAGTGACAGCAGACTCCTATATATAAATATTGCTGCCGCTGCTGCCATTCCCTTAATGCTTTAGCATTCCTTTAACCTTTGTAAGATGCTACTGTAAAGTTCAATCACTTCTTCGTATGCATTTCATTATACACTCTAGAATGAGGAAGTTGGTTTTTTTGGAATACAGAAGACTTAAAAGGACAACTACCAGATTAATGTGCAGATTAACATTCATCTGAACCAGCAAAGGATCTCGCCCTAAGTCTGTCTGCAGAAGTTCAGTCTCTCTCCCCCTAGATCTACCTTCACCTTGACTACACCTGACCTCTAAGGGTGCTAAATTAAGTTTGTATAGGCCAACTCCCGAAGGCCACTAGAGACTTGTCGATCACCCTGAAGTGCATATTCTGGAGGACAGGGCAAGATAACACACGCACCTCTCATTTGCCAAAAAAACCCCATACGCATATGCACAGAAGTTTTCTGCAGTTCAGTTCTGCCATGTGCTTTGAATATTCCACCTCAAACTGACATTACCTGCTGCAAGCCCGACAGCAGCCTGAGCAGGCATCTGAACAACAACCAGAGCCTGCTCAGAAATGGTAACATTTCTGGTTCTCAAACTACAACAGGACATAAAATTTCACATCAGCAATACCTTTTCCTATTATCCATGGGATCAAGTAAGCATAAATTCCTCCATCACTAGCTACACAGATGAAACCTTAGCAGCTATTCTCAGTCAAATCACAGCACAAACATATACGAAAACACAGCAAAGGGAAGAGAAATAAAGAACGGATTCTACAGTACATACATTCTGGTGGAAGTCTGTTCTTTCTAAAAGCAAGTCTTTCAGTTTTCTTTCTGCTTTCTGCCAAGCTAAACAGGACTCCGTAAACATACTGACGAACTGGCCTATAAAGGAGAGCAGCAGGAGGCAGGTCTTTGTTGGCTTCATCTTCTATAGAAACAGCAATTTTGATTTCACCCTTTTGCATGAAAGAAAGCAGAAAAAGATGACATGTTAGAGTGCACAGGAAGCATTGAGGTATGCATGGTAACCAAATCAGCTTTACTATAAAACCCCTCTCGTCAACAAAAACATGATTCAGCAGTAAGGTGGATCTTAGGTAGGTGAAGGTAACACCAGTGGAAGATTTCCATGCACCCTACTTGTTTTCCTCTAGTGAAGTGTCCAGGCTCTGATCATTCTTGTTGCTTTCTTCTTTTACGTCTTTATCTCACACCTCTTTTTTCCCTTTTGCCTGGACTATCTGTAGGTGAGCATTACCTAAACAGTGATCTTCAAATGTGGGTACTTTGAAGAGTGAAATTGCACATGTGAACACAGCACTGTGCTTTCAGACAGTCAAAGCTCATTTGAAGCTGATCTAGATTTCATACAGTAATTTAAAAAAAACATATTAATGCTGTCTAAGAACCCCTTTCTGGTGCAAGGATTTGAAACGGTACTGGGGACTCACTGAAAAAAAACATTATGAGAAGACCTGGTCAAAAAATCATAGCTGGGTTTTGAATGTGTATAAGCTTTAGCATTTTATACTTTTTCAGATAAAAGCATTAAAGAACCCTCCAATATTCTCTCTCAAAACAGCAGCAGTTTTGTGTGTCTGCACTTCCAACCATGCTAAGATTTCCTTGGATAATAACCGACTTCACTGCATTGCTTCCAGGTGCCAGCCTTCATTTCCAGCACTCCCAAGCATTGCTCCTTTTTGCTATTTTCACTTAACCCACACCACACATTTAAACTGTCCCACCAATGAATACTGTAGGTAACATCCTGTAGTGATTACATGACAGTACTGTCAGGCTGAACTCAGACAACACTACATTAGCTGTAACGTTGTCTAAAAGGTGACTCTCTCTACATAACAGCAACATAACCTGGAACACTTCTACGTGCCAGTTTCTGAAGAATCCCATAATTATTCAGTGAGATACCTTCCAGTGTACTCATGCTGTACTTTAGGTCCCCTGTGCATACCTGTTCAAAAGCATTTCAGGTAGGGGGGAAAGAAAAACACTCTTAAGCAGTACTGATTTATTTTTTATGCAGTCATCTCTAGATTGATTTTTTCTCCTCTGCTGGGAGAGGATGTCTGAGATGCAGGCATTTCATTTGCTTCCTCCCACTGTGAGATATGATATACCAAGTTGGGTGGGAGTGTTGATCTGCTGGATAGGAAGCTCTTCAGAAGGACATGGACAGGCTGGATCCATGGGCTGTGTATGAGTTTCCGAAAGGTAAAGTGCTGGGTCCCGCACTTGGGCCGCAACCACCCCATGGAACACTCCATGCTTGGGAAGAGTAGATGAAAAGCTGCTCCAGGAAAGGACCTGGGGCTGCTGATTGACGGAGCCAAACACAAGCAGCTCGTGCCCAGGCAGCCAAGAAGCCAATGGCATCCTGGCCTGCATCAGAAATAGTGTGGAGAGCAGGGCCATAGAAGCGACTGTCCCCCTGCACTGGGCACTGGTGAGGCTGCACCTCGAACCCTGTGCTCAGCTCTGGGCCCCTCACTGCAAGAGGGGCATTGAGGTGCGGGAGCGGGGCCAGAGAAGGACAACAGAGCTGGTGCAGGGCCTGGAGCACAGTGTGATGGGAACGGCTGAGGGACCTGGGGGGTTCAGATGGAGGAGCGAAGGCTCAGGGGGGACCTGATGGCTCCCTACAACTGCCTGAGAGGAGGATGGAGCCAGGAGGGGGCTGAGCTCTGCTCCCAAGGAACAAGGGATGGGACAAGAGGAACCGGCCTCAAGCTGCACCAGGGCAGGGTTAGGAGGGATATTAGGAAAAATTTCCTCAGCAAAACGGTGCTCAGGCATCGGAACAGGCTGCCCAGGCCAGTGCTGGAGTCACCATCCATGGAGGTATTTAAGACATGTAGATGATGTAGATGTGGCAATTAGGAACATGGCCTAGTGTTGGGCTTGGCAATGCTGGGTTTACAGTTGGACTCAATGATCTTAAAGTGTTTTCCAACCTAAATGATTCCATGATTAAACATCAAGTAGTATTTAAATGAACTAAGAATAACTGGCTACGCATAGTGTGAAACTCAACTGGGATCAATGGTCTTCATACACCCTTTGATTCTTCTTCATATTTATTTGATAAAGAAACGTAAGAATAAAGAAATGACAGTGCAATATGGTGCAAAACACACACATGGAAACAGGAAATCCAAACATCAACCTTGATGAACCGTATGAAGAGAGGTTGGGAAAGTTGGGTCTGTTCAGCCTGGAGAAGAGAAGGCTGCTTGAAGACATCCTAGCAGCCTTCCAGTATCGGAAGGGGGCCTATAGGGATGCTGGAGATGGGACTATTCATTAGGGGCTGTAGTGATAGCACAAGGGGTAAGGGGTTCAAATTTAAACAGCGG
>JARCZZ010011981.1:21291-34621 GCA_030323915.1 Brotogeris chrysoptera | reverse complement strand
CTCTGCCCATGGCAGGGGGGTTGGAACTAGATGATCTTAAGGTCCTTTCCAACCCTAACTATTCTATGGTTCTATGAATGTCATGATTTAGACTGTAACGGTTAGAAGCCTGCAGCATGTGCTGTTTGTATTTATGTTAACACAGCAATTTTTGTTAGTTATGGTTTTGCAAATGCCAAGTTGACCAAACAGGGTCTGGGCTTGTATGCTTCAGAGTCTGTGCCCTAAGAAGGTTCCTCACAGTAATTTCACCTATGTCAAATCAAAACAAAATAAAGCCCTTAACCATTTATTGTCTGGATACTGATACTTAACACTATCTAGTTGTTTCCCAGCTTTAAAAAAGGAGTGACTGATGATATCTCTTTACCAATAGTTTATAAGCAATGAACTGTATGTTATGCTCTGTCAAGTGCCTTGAGCTGGATAGGGGGGAAACTTGGGGTAGTTTGAGAGCGAACTTGGAGTAATTTTGAGTTAGTAATATTTAATACCTGGAAGCCCTGTCATTTTCAAGGTAGAGACATACAGCAGAGGGTGTGCCTCAAGAAATACAAATCCAGTCAAGTCCAGAAGTGGGAAGAAACAATTTATCAAATTCTTACAGTGCCCATGTGGAGATCGTTGCAACTAAATAAACCACTAAAAGTAAGCTTGAGATAAAAGGCATGGTCTGCAGAGGAATAGCAACAATGGAGATCTCTTTTCAAATGCTTTTAGTTCAATTTCTTAGGCTGTAGACATTGAAAACCTTTTTAGTAGAAGGATATTTGCCTGAGTTTGGAGTGGTTCCTTTAAGAGAAGGAAATGAGAGCATCTGCTTCCGGCAGATCTGTCCTGTGATCCCATCACAAAAGTTACCAACCTCCTTGCACTTTTTTTTTTTACCATATTGACAAATTTTAACTGGAAATGCTGTCCTCAACTGAACATACTAGAGTCCAGTTACTGCTCAGCACATACAGTTTGTGTGAGCTATGAGGCTGCATAGGCTTTCCTTTATGCTTTCCTCTTTCCCATTGACCTGATGCATTATCTGGTCCTTCTCAGTAATACTGGTGTGGTTAACGGTTCTGTACGTGCGATGACATTGCTTGACATACCAAGAAAAGCTATGAAAGGTGGAAGATTGGGGGAAAATGTGGGAGTTGCTTTTAAATTCTCTTGTTTTCTTTTCAAATCTGATTTCTTCCCTTCTGCTTTATTTGCCTCCAGAAGTGGCCAGTTTCATTGAAAGATTTAGAGGTTTCAATAAGACAAAACTAAGACCAGCAATTCAGTTGTTGACTGAGAGATTTCTTCAGTATTGCCCTTCTCCCCGTCACCTCAAAATAACTCTAAAAAGTAAAATACTGAGTCGTAGTCCCTGGCTACTTCCATCAAGTGACAGGACAAGAGGAAACAGCCTCAAGCTGGGCCAGGGGAGGTTTAGACTGGGTATTAGGAATAATTTCTTCCCCAGAGGGTGCTCAGCCATTCAAACAGGCTGCCCAGAGCAGTGCTGGAGTCTATACCTGGAAGTGTTTGCACACTGTGTAGACGAGGCCCTCAGTGATGTGGGTTACTGGTGGCCTTGGCAGTGCTGGGGTATGGTTGGACTTTATGATCTTAAAGGTCTTTTTCAACTCAGTCGATCCTATGATTTCCAGACAGTTGCACACAGCTGAGGAACTCGCCAGAAGTGGTCTGCATTCAGGCTCTGCTGCATGTAACTGGTTGCTGGGAAAACTGCACAAAGGTAATGAGCACTCAGCTTTCTTCCCCAAATATAACTATAGCTATTAACAATCCAAGATAATTAAGCGACTAGAGAATATTAAATGCTTATAGATACCACATAATTATTCACAGAAAACTGGTTGTCCGAAGAATGTTTCTTGTTTTCATGGTATAGGGTTTTTTTGCGATATCTTTGTAAATTTTGTTTCTTCTTGTAGGTGTAGGCTTAGTGTTAGTTTAGGAATTTGAAAGCAGATCCTACTGCAGTGAATCATTCAAAGCTTCTGATTTACTACAAAAAACCTAAAAGTCAGCAAAAACTTCAGTAGTGCCACTCTGGAATTCAATGAGTTATAGCAAAATCTGTAGCTCCTTTAAATCGGTGTGCTTTATTATTTTAAAAACATTTTCTGTCTTATGGGTTAAGGATGATGAGGTCTAGCTGTGGTGTGCCTGATCTGTACTCACTGCTAGGTGCCCAATAAACTGCTTGCCAAATGAGAGTCACTGTGTAATGTATTTTCACTAGAGGTATTAAGTGAACGACGGCTTCTGTCTAACTGCAGTTTCTTCCATTAAGTCTGTGTTAAAGAAGGGAGAATGCTAATCCAGGGTAGTCATATCTATACTTTTTCCAGCCATTATAAAACAACTCTAAGCCTACTTTGTGTCAGGGTAGCCTTTCCTTCACTATTTTCACAGACAATTTTTCTCCATTTGGTTCATACTTTGACAAATGCACCAATTTCACAGTGTCATTGTTCCCTTTTCTCACCTCTTCTCTTTGATTTTCTTCCAATTCCTACATGGCTTTTGCTGATCTTTTACATAATGGAGCAGAATTGCCCTGTCTTCATGTGGTTACAAAAAATGCTTTTGGCGCTGAAAGGTCCTCTTTTAAGTTGCTAATAGAAGCAAAGAAACATGCTGATCCAACCACCTTATTTGAATAACCATGATCACTTCTTGGAATTCATTTGGCAGGAGCTTTGTTAATTTGTCTTCGACTGGGCATGCCCTTCCTCTGCCCCTCACAAGGTTTGTTTCACCATTTCTGCTTCTGTGCCATCAGATGCTGTAGTTGCATGTGCATCCTGTGGAACACGGTACAAGTATTATTTGGAGGAAATTGCATGCTCACTATTTAAGGGTTTGCCAAGAGTATGGATATCTTCTTTGTGTTTTGAGTGAGAGCCTTCTGGCAAAACTCTATTAATAAAGCCAAATTTTCCAAAATCTTTCTTAGCTTGTTGTCCTGGGTTCTACAGTAGCAGACATTTTTCTCCTTCTTAGCAGCTGGTGCAGTGCTCTGCTTTTGACTTTTGGCCTGAGAACAGTGCTGATAACACCGATGTTTTTAGTTGCTGCTCAGTAATATTTTGGTCTGACCAAGGACTTTCTGAGTCTCATGCTCTGCCAGGGAGGAGGAGAAGCTGGTAGGAAGCAGAGACAGAACACCTGACCCAAACTGACCAAAGAGGTATTCCATACCACAGCACATCATGCCAAGTATGCAAACTGGCGGCAGTTACCCGGAAGGGTTAGATCACTGCTTGGGTCTGGCTGAGTATCGGTCGGTGGGTGGTGAGCGGTTGTATTTTCTTCCCTTGTTATTTCCCTTATCATTATTGTTATTGGTGGTAGCAGTAGTGGTTTGTGTTATACCTTAATTACTGGACTGTTCTTATGTGAACCTGTGGGAGTTACATTCTTTCAACTCTCCTTCCCATCCCTCCGGGAGCAGGGGGGAAGAAAAGTGGGGAGTGAGCTAGCAGATGCATGGCTGACTGGGCTTAAACCATGACACTTGTGGATAACAAATTTGTATCTTCATTGCATATTGATTTACTGTTTAGAACTATGCAAACTGGTGTGCAATATTTCCTATTTTTTTGACTTTTGTAATAAGTCAAATTGTATCAGGAGCATGTCAGCATGATATGAATCACAAGATGGTTGGGTCTGTACAGCCCTTCTATTCCTTCCTATGAATTTCTTTTTTTTGGTGAATGACATTTTCAAATTCCTCAATTTCTAGCCTGCTACCTCCCTTTGAATATAATCTTGTTGCAGTTCAGAATATTGTTGGTTAATAATTAACTGAATAGTTTATTAGCCTAATTAATGAACTGGTCTCTTCTGATAAAATTTTCTTTCTGTGCCTAGTTATCTGTGCACTGAAATCCAGGTTCAGTTCTTGGGGAGAAAAATAGCTGTAAGCATTGTAAGCCCTCAATTTTATCTATTTATTTGACTGAAGTACAAAATAATATTTCTAACAGCAGACTTATTTGGGAAACTTCTGTTCAGTCTAGGGTCCATAAATAAGTACTGCACTTTTTTGGCTAATGACCAGTCCATCTCAGTTGATGTGCCTATACTGTGCATTCGATGATCCTTTCAGCTCTTACCGACTGGATCCTGGTTTGTGGTATTGCCTTAGCATGTGTTGCACCATATGGTGCTACTTGTGGTTTGAAATGTATCAACGGTATGCTTTTTGCATTTGATTTATTTCACTGAAACTGAGGGAAGCCAAAATACAGAAACTAGTATTACTGAAACACATTGCTTATTTCCCATGAATACCAATTTGAATGTGTGGATTACTCTAGGGAATGGTCAAATCTGAGTGTTCAGTAGTTTCAGCTTCCAGTACCCTTGTCCCAAGTTCAAACTGGACTTCTGTGGGGAGATGCAGTTTTTAAAACCAAACACACACACAATCCCAAACTCTTCTACATATTTGCAGATGAACTACATCTCATGCATTCAGTAAATGATCGAATAAATCTCCTCTTTGTGGCCTTCTCTGATCACTCAGAACCAGTGAGCCATCAGGAAGTGTTGGTTTGGTTTTTTTGTGAACAGTTAGAAAATTAACATCAGATATTGCTGTATAGTGCATGGCTTTGTTTTATACCTAGTGTGTCCCCCCTGTTTGCTGGGACACCCTTTTACAGGTTCAAGTCTTGATTATTTTGGACTTCATAACCCTATAAGAAAATTCTAGATTAATGACTTTGCTAATTGGGGTGGCTGCTTATCGTATACTTTACATCCTCTCTACAGAGATTGTCCATTGACTTAATCCTAAATCCGTTGCAAAATCATCTTAAAGAAAAAAGCTAAAATGACAGGTTTTGGTGACTTTGCTGTTCTTGTACTGTAGATGCTACAGGCTGACATATCATTGACATAGTAAAATCCTGTTGAATTGTTAACAAAGATTAGCTTTCCACCTTTTGGTCAGAAAACGTGTTTTTATCCATGTATTTTTATTTCAGGTGGTGGTGGTTTGTTTATTTTGCTTTGTTGCTTTTGATTTGCTTTTAAAGAAAGGAGAACTGCTAGCTTTTTGTAGAGGAATTTGCACTGCACGTGGAAGCTCTGAGGGTAGGCCTGCCAGATTTCTCTGGTAGCAGCTATTGATGAGGCTTTACAAACAGCATCACTGACCTCTGGTAGTTTATAGAGAGCTTTATTATTTTAAATACAGTGCCTGCTTGGGGTCTCCTAGTACAGCATTTTGATGGTACTTTGTAGAAGTAAGTAATCTTAGATTTCAGGCAGCAGTGGAAAAGTGGGTTGAGAATAGGAAGAAATGAAGTGTACCCAGGGTATTACATTTTTAGTATGAGGAAAGGCTGAAGAAGTTAGGGTTGTTCAGCCTTGAAAAGAGAAAGCTTCAGGGAGACATTATTGCAGCCTTTCTTGTACTTAAAGGGGGCTTATAAGAAAGATGGGGGCAAACTTCATAGCAGGGTCTGTTGCTACAGGACAAGGGAAAATTATTTTAAACTAAGAGTTTAGACTAGATATAAAGAATGATGAGGGTGGTGAAACAGTGGAATGGGTTTCCCAGAGCACTTGTAGAAGCCCCATCCCTGAAAACATTCAAGGTCAGGCTGGACGTGGCTCTGAGAAACCTGACCTAATTCAAGATGTCCCTGCTTTATCGCAGGGGGGTTGGACTAGATGACTTTTAAAGGTCTCTTCTGACCCAAACCATTCAGTGATTCTGTGATCTAAAGAGATAAATAATGAAAGGACTTTATTTTCAGAAGCAGAGTTAATTTCTGCCCTCAGCCAAGACACTGAATATCTCCCTTATGAATAGCAACAAATATGGATTAAAGAGCTAGCAATCTCACCACGGCTGTTAAACCTGTATTTCCAAAATGAGAGTTTTCAAGACATGGATAGGATTTTTTTTTCATTTTGAAAGGTGTTCCTCAGCTGACCTCACAGTGAGATTTAAACTTGTCTGAATAGCTGAACTAATAGAGAAATACAAAATGTTGGGTTTCCTATTGGCCTAGATTCTGAGCTGTAGTGAGGAGCTTGCTAAGGAGAAGTTTCTTTTGGAGTTGGGCTGTTGAATCTGTGGCATGTGTAGGTCATGAGTGCTAGTGCTAGGTATATTATTCTGGTTCCCTGTGCAAGAAAGGGGTTTTTTTTTTATATATACCATCCTTATTTAAGTCTATATTTTATTTATTCCAGCCTATACTTTTCTGCTGCTGTATTGAGAACTCTAGACTTTTCTGTGCTGTACTTATGCAATAGTTTTGGGTGTTTTCTACTGTTGTTAACAACCACAGAAATGAGATGGTAAAATCAAATCAAAGGTGGGAAAGAAAGGAAACAAAACAGAAAATTGTAATTGGTAAGGTTTACCACAATAACAATTGCACTTCAGAGTCTTTTCCTTTTGCTAATAGGAGCTTGATCTTGTTCCAGCTTAAATTTCTTCTCGTATGTTGGTCTACAGCTGTTATCCCATTTTCAGGCTTGCATACTAAATAGAACCTTCATCAGTAGTTCTTAATTGTCCAGGGGATCCATAAATGAAAAGCTTATCAGTGGAAAAACAGATTTCCTTTAGCAATTTGTGCACATCTTCCATTTCAGGTGACTATATTTGCATATAATAGAAGTATATTTTGCCCCTACTTTCATATACCTAGGTATCTGGAGTACTCTGTGTACATATTCTCCTCGAGAGATTCTGTTACTTCTGTGGAAACCAGTAGAGAGACAGTGAACAGCTTCAGGTCTACTATTTTCAACATCAGTTTGCCCAGGAATTGTATGGCTAATATATTCGTTAGTCATGTAGTCAGAGCTACAAAATCTTCAAATGCCATATTCTAAAAATATTGATTTTTTTTATCTGACCTCTTACAGCAAAAAGCATGTAGTGTTTGAAGATAGTCAGATGTTATCATTTTTCTTGTTTCTTGGAAGCCTTTCTATGGTTCTGTACACAGCACTAATAGCCAGGTAGGGGCTTCATGACTGTCTTATAAATTATCTCTCGGTGTTAAGGAAATAGTGCAGACTGAAAAGAGCAGATTAATTTTTACATTCTTGAACAAAACCTGAGGTAAGGGGCTTTTTTATTGGTAAAAGGTGTCATTCTTGTCCTACCATTATGCTCCATGAGAAGCATTAAATATGTATCTCAATTTGAGCTCAGAAACACATTTTTCCAGAAAACATCTGACAGTAGGTTTTAAAACATTTAATAACTGCAGTGGGACAAGTATAGGGATGACTGCGTGTAGTTTACTTTTTTTTATTTATCTGAAGTCTAGTTTTCAGAAACATGCCTGGGAAATCTAAGTTTTGTTGGGTTTTGTTCAGAAAATAAGTTCTCTACTATAGTAATGGCTTAGAGCTTTGAGCAGACTTGGTCTATGGTACAACCCTGATTCATGCCACTTGGTAAGTTTCTTATTTGTGCAATGCACTCATTTTATTCAGATCAGGTGGGATCCTGCCAGAAAAGTGTGGAGAGCCATGCAAGATGTCAAGGGTTCCTACCAGGCACGTAGTCACGGTGAGGTGAGAGGGTGGCTGTCTTTCTGCTGAGTGTCAACACTGCCTTTCTCTTGGCCTCAAATAAATGTAATATTTATTATATTTATATTACAAGTTTTCACTCATGCTTTGTGTACCCTGTTTATATGGATAACAGGAAAACTTTGGGCAGAGGGCTTGTTCATATGCTTCTGCAGTTAGCACACCTACATCCATTATCAGGATTTAGCCCTCCACATGAGCAAGTACTAAATTTGGCATAGCCTGTTTCAACCAAATCCAAATTTGTTTTTCTGACTTCACCAGTTGAACTGACAGGAAACATGAGAGTGCAGCTTCAGTCGACGTAAGATTTTTCAGTCCATAGCAAACCTCGGGTGCTTTTCAGGGCCTAATAAGGTGTGCAAACCCAGTAATAGGAGTTTTCGCTTTAACAGCTGCAGTACAAAGGCGGCGAACAGCAGTTTTTCTGATCTGTTGTTTGAAAGGGGTTGAAAAACTATTGGCTTGCATTTTTCTGCCTTGATTTTGGTTGGGGTTTTTTGTTTGGTTGGGTTCTTTTTGTGGATTTTTTTGGTTTGGTTGGTTTTTCTGGTTGTTGGTTGTATTTTTTCTGGGAGTATGTTCAGATTCTTGTAACTATAGAACACACTCTTCCCTTTTTTAATTACTAGAAGTCTGGAGGATTACTACAACACTTTCTCTATTTCAAATTTGCTTGAATACAAGAAATTAATACTCCTCTTTTTTTTTTTTTTTTTTTTTGAGATACTACTTATGTACTTTGTCCTTGGCATATTGTGAATTCATTGCTAAGCGAAACTTGTGCTGAGCTCTACATTCCCCGAGTTTGTTATGCAGGTAGATGAAGTTTTTGTGCGTGTTTATTTTATTTATGAAAAAGAATATCAACTCAAACTAGATATTATTTATCCAAATGCCATTTCGAAACTTTATATTTAAAAAAAAAATAGAACAGTACATAAAACCCATCTAACAGTGTAATAAACTTTCTTGCATATCAAGTCTATATTGAATTGTCTTGAGATAATCATCAAAATGTATTGAACCAAGTGGTAAATATTGATAGTCAAGGCTGAGATTAATATTTATCTCAAGGGTCAACAAATTTTGATGTTGGCTGAAATGTGAAGTCAATATATCTATTGTTAATACATTCCTGAATGCATTCAGCAGAAATATCTCTAAGCCTGTTCTATAACCCTAGAGATCCCAAGGGACACCTTTTTTTCCAGCTAATACTTCAAAGGAAAAACAAGAAATGTAAGAAAGTGACCCAGTTTTAATTAGTCAAATGCATATGTGGACACACTCACTCCGTATCTGACCGATCAGTATGTGTGGCGTAAGAACTTTCTTGAAGGTTGGCACAAACCTATGCAATACATCTCTGTGAACCTCTAAGGGATCACAGACTTCCCCTCCCCACTTTGGTTTCAAGTATAATGTCTGGTTATTTGACTGTGCTTTATGTAGCATAAGCATAAATAAAGAGTTTATAAAAAAATCAAGGATCCCCGTCCTCCTTCCCAAATAATATATAATACTGTCTCTAGAGAGTGAAGAATGGGACAGGTTTATATCATATTTCTCAGTGTACTATTGGCAGTTGAACAAGCACTACAGCAATGAGCATTATTATATGAGGCAGAACTGCTATAGATGTTTCTCTTGCCAAACTGATTCAGCCAATCCAAAGCACAAATACAGGTTGGGCAGAGATTGAATTGAGAGCAGCCCTGAGGAGAAGGACTTGGATATTGGTTGATGATAAGCCCAACCATATGCTGGGCTCCATCAGAGCATGGCCAGCAGGTTGAAGGGGGGTGACTTTCACCATTTGCTCTGCTCTTGGGAGAACTCCACCTGCAGTACTGCATCCAGCTCTGGGGTCCCCAACACAAGAGGCATGTGGAAGTGTTCGAGTCCTGAAGAGGACCATGAAGGTGCTCAGAGGGCTGAAGCTCCTCTCATGTGAAAACAGGCTGAGAGAGTTGGGCTTGCTCATCCTGGAGAAGAGAAGGCTCAGGGGAGACTTTAGAGCAGCTTCCAGTGCCTAAACAGGGCTAGAAGAAATCTGGAGAAGTGGTTTTTGTGAGCGAAAGTAGTGACAGGACAAGGGGGGTTGGATTTAAGCTGACAGTGGGTATATTTAGATTAGACATTAGGAAGAAATTCTTCACTGTGAGGGTGGCGAGATGCTGGCACAGGTTGTCTAGAGAAGTTGGGGCTGCTCTATCCCTGAAAGTGTTCAAGGCCAGGTTGGATGGGGCTTTGAGCACCCTGGTCTAGTGGGAGGTGTGTTCCTGCCTGTGACAAGGGTGTTGGAATTAGATTATGTTTAAGGTTCTTTCCAACTCAAGCTATTCTATTACATTCATTTGGAGGAAGAAATGCAGAACAACTACCCCTTTCCTTCCCATCTGTAAAATGAATTGGCAAGTCTGAGTTTTGCTGAGTCCACTTGTGTGTGAAATCCTTTGTGTGACACTTTCCCCCCATGCGTCTGTTTTTTTTGTTACTAAACTAAACAAAAATATCACCTTTCATAAAAGATGTTCTATCTTCTGTTGGAAATAGGCATCTGTCTTATACATGGCTTTGGAAAAATCCCAATCTGTTACACAGAATGCTTGGTTTATTTCTGTGCTCACAGCTTTGATCAAGATATGGTAGAAAGGAAACTTAGCTGTATCTTAGAAAATGTTTCTTAACAGAGGTTTAAGATAATAATTGAAAAAAAATTGATGTTAATTTTTTGCTGACTAAACTGTCTAGTTCTTGCAAATCATATGCTTTGTCTGTTTATCAATAGATTTTGATTGTTGCAGTGTGCACACCCAAGTGAAGAGTTAAAACTCAGCTTTGGCTTTGAATTATCCCATATCGAGGGTTAAGTCTGACACAAATGCTATTTTAATGAACACTTTGTATCTAGTGCAGTTTCATTTGAATGAGCGATGTAGCTGTGTTATTACAGCATTGCTGAACATTCCTGCTATTTCCATCTCTCATTAAAGTAATAAAATGCAGTCATAATCTGTTGCTAAGGGTAGAGGTTGGCTCAGAATAAGATACTCATTTAGCAGTTCAAGAGTTGTGCTGCATTGGAATGGCACCATGTTCCTTGCAAAAGAAAGAAGACTAGGCAAAGGAAACCTTTGAATTTTGCTTCTGCAGTATGCTAGAAGTAACATGAGAAATGAGTGCAGTTCAAAGACTCAATAGGAGATGAAGCCTAGCCTACTTCAGCACAGTGAAGAGCTAGAAAAAATTCAACAGTAGTTTTATTAGTATTTTGATGTGCTGCTATAAGCCTTCTTAAAATCGATTGTAACAGGACTGGAATTCCTCTTTTTTAGTTTGTTGTTTTTCTTTTTTTAAGAACCTTTTCCTTTCTTTTTATGTGTTGTCATTTGTTTCCTACTTAATGTGTGCGCTCACATGAACAGTTAAAAGAAACTCTTTTGAACATAACTGTCTTGAGCTATGCAGAGAAACCTTCTTCAATTAAAACACCAAAGGATTTCTGTGCACACTTAACTGGAGACATCAGAGTTAGAAACAGAATTGTTGTTTCCTCTTATTATTTTATGTGTGCACAGTTGTTTTCTGGAGTTTCAAATGCAGAACTAAAAGTTTGTCCAAAATGTTAGACGAGTAGGAATGAAGTCAAACCTATTTGAGTGATGCATGTTAATCTTCTATTCCTATGGTGAAGTTGTCTGATTGTCAGTCACCATCCCTGAGATACAAAGTTTGATAACCCAAGAACTTAATGGCACAAGCTAAACTTCACCTGTTATACAGAGACTGTACAGCTGTTTGATCCCTAGATGTGTGATGGTGAGCAACTGGTTTAAGGTTTTTGTGGTTAGAAGTTGCTGAATGTAAATCACACTCATGTTGTAAGGGTTTAGTTGGAGTCAAAATAATAGTATTTCATAAGAATATATGATAAAGCAACATATGAATATACAATACAACTTTTTTATCTTGTTCTTGTTGGATAAAATCCTGCATGCTTTGCTTTCAGAGTTCATTATATTATTCAAGGTGGAAAGTGGACCTGAGCTGTTCACAAACAGCCTATTCAAATACATGCCTCTTGGGACCAATGACCCCTCTTCCTTCCATGCAAAAACCTGATTTTAGGGACTTGTGGGGTTTTTTTAACTTTCTGATTTCTTGATGTCTGCCTGTCATTTGACTGATGGCAACGTAAATCAGTCAGCAACTTCTGTCCATTGTGCCCATTTCAAAGACTGGGGTATGAATTCCAGCAGCCTTTGAATATGCATTTCCAAGCTGTGAGGTTTATATGGCTTTGAAGAGTAAGATGTTAACGAAACTTCAACAGATACATCTTTACTTTACATACATGAGATTCTGTCTTTTGTTTTGTTCTAGTTCTTTTAATAGCTAGATTGATAGTTCCTTTAGGCTAATTTCAGTAGTGTGTTTTCAGCCCATTTATAAAGGGAAGATGAAAAGTTTGCATCATGAAAGCAATCACCTTCCTAATTTCCAGGTGATGGAACTGTTGATGTAACTTGTCCAGCAGCTATGTTTTCCAGCCAAGCTATTAGATCCACAGGACAATTATCCTAGCTGACTGACTTCTCCAGGAGAGAAATCATGGGGAGATACTGAGACACTTTAGTGACGATTAGCAGTCTTCCAAAGACTTAGCCTAGTGCAGATACTGTTTTCCATAGGTGAAGTCTGGTTATTTTCTGGTTTCAGATGCTTCTGTCTTTGAAATCTAAGCAATTCTTTTGTGAAAAATTGAAATTACGGGGAAGCCACATGACTATCTGTCAAACATTGTTTGTGAGGCACTTCCCTTTCTGTAAGGATAAAGTTCAGAAAGAAATTCTAGATGAAGAAAAAGAACAAAAGCTTTTATTGAAGGCCTTGAGATGCTATCTCTGGTATTGGTTTGAAGGAAAAGAATAAAATCAGATCCTAACAGTATGAAGAAGGAATGTTACCTCTACGTTTTAGCAATCTTAATGCAACCTTTTTTGTTACTATTTCCATTTAAATAATGAAGAATTACACTGAATTTATGCTACTTATTTTAGACTGGCTAGGCAAGTTTCAACTTTCTACAGGTGTGTTGTTGCTGTGAAGTAGTTGTATTCATGAACAAATGTATGTATTTTGATTGAGGAGGAAGAGAGCAGCATGCATGCAAAAATATCTTGCATCTGCACCTGACACAGTAGATATGATCTACTAGTGTTCAGATTTTGGTAATCTAATTTTTCCTTCTAGTGAATCAAAAGCACACTAAAAATTGTTTGTGTGGAGCTTCTTAGGACATATCTGGATCATCTGTCATCATGGACAGGGAGATTAAGTGGAGAAATAGTAGATAACATTTGAGTAATTTTCTTAATTTCTCCTTTTTGTTTTTTCTGCTGGCATTTTACTTTCCTCAACACCTTTGTTAATCAGTCTTGCCTAATGTCCTGAAAAGGCTTGCAATGTTCTTGTAATTGCCAGGAATCTGAGATGGATCAGTTTGTCAAGGAACAGGATCCCCTGCTTTTACAATTTTTCGTTTTTTGCAATGTCAATCATAGAGTCATAGAAAAGTTAGGGTTGGAGAGGACCTTAAGATCATCCAGTTCCAACCCCCCTGCCATGGGCCGAGACACCTCCCGCTAAACCATGCCACACAAGGCTCTGTCCAACCTGGCCTTGAACACCACCAGTGATGGAGCATTCACAACTTCCCTGGGCAACCCATTCCAGT
>JARCZZ010011981.1:0-21191 GCA_030323915.1 Brotogeris chrysoptera | reverse complement strand
ACAATACTCCAAGTGAGGTCTCATGAGAGCAGAGTAGAGGGGCAGGATCACCTCCCTCGACCTGCTGGTCACGCTCCACTTGATGCAGCCCAGGATATGGTTGACTTTCTGGGCTGCGAGCGCACACTGCTGTCTCATGTTCATTTTCTCACCGACCAACACCCCCAAGTCCTTCTCCACAGGGCTACTCTGAATCTTTCCTCTATAATTCCACATAGTTGATTTATGCTATTCAGCTTCCTTGTCTGCTACATAGTGGTCACTACTTCTACAGAAGTAGTGGTAAGGTTTGCTGTAGCTGCCTGATGTGCCAGAGAAACCATCTTCCCCTTTTTCCAAAGGCAGAAAATATTTATGTTCTAAAAGTATTAAGATATGTGGTCATTTTGTTCATTTATAAAATAATTTAAGTTGGAGGTAACCCTCTGTTAAATGTAGGGCCAGCTCATATGTGGTTGCCCAGGACCCTTTCCAAGTGAGGTTATGGAATGTCCATCCTTAGAAATGTTCAGACCTCTTTAGCAACTTGTTCCAACACTTGACATGTATCATTACAAAAAATTTCCTAGTATTCAATCAGCATTTCCCTTTGGAATTTATAGATATAGCTCATCACTATGCATCTTCAAGAATAGTCTGACTTGGTCTTCCTTAGGTACTACCATTAGATACTTTTGCACAGCTGAGTTTCATTAGCAGGGGCTGAGAACTTTGAAATGATATCTAGGATCTTGCAGCTGGGAGGAAAGATGAAGATACGGAGAGAAAATGTAAACATCAGAAAGGATTTCTTCAACTTCTGTTGCTCAAGCTATCTGTGACTTTTAAAAGTTTTTGTAAGCTGATAAATGTAAATACAGATGCATACAACATATATATCTCTTATTCCGAGACCCTGAGAATGGAGTATGTAATCTTGAGGTTAATTGCAAAGCTTTTGGGACACTGTGGAATGACATATTCTTTTTCTTCATGCAATAGCGCTCTTTGGTTTTTTTCAGAGTTTTATAGCATATTTTGGGAATCATGACACCAGTTGAGAGAAATAGGTCAGAGGTTACTTGTGGGCATTGGAATGTCTGTCTGGTCTGAATGCCACAAAGTCCTCCTTTAATAAATCTGTGTTCACTTCCATGAAACACTGGTGTAAGATTTAGCTTTTAAATCGTTAGTATCCATAAAAACTTGAACCATACACTTTAGGATTGTTAAGTGTTATTACACGTTATTACTGTTATTAAAATGATATTAAAAGCTGTAAGAGTTGCACTTAGTTGGAACACAGGACATGAATTTAATTCATGGTTTAACTACCTCCCAAAAAAACTCCAGCTATAACTTTAATGCTGTTTCAAATTTAAAAGATTAATGCCCTAAACTTTAATCCACTGGAATTAGTCAATTAATATAATTTATTTCTTTGAAGACCAAATATAGCAAGTCTTTACTGGTTTTGAATTCAAAAGAGTCACCATATAATTAAGTAGGGTGTTTCATAAGGTGCCTGCTTTCCATACACTGGAATAGCAAAAATATTCCGCATTAAACAGTTGAAATTAGGAAAGAGAAAATAGTGCATTGCATCCATCCTGGGGGGGGGGGGGGGGGGGAAGGCAGAAAAATGGAAATAAATGGTATGGAGACTGGAAAAGATTTTGTAATTACAAGAAGAGAAAGTTTTAGTTAGGGTGGCAAAGGGGTTACTGCAGACCTGAGTAAATTTTCAAAGCATTTTTGGTTTATTTTCATTTATTATGCATTGCTTTTTAAATAGTTTGGTTTGGTTTTTTTTAAACTTGGTCTGAATTTCATACTGTCACTGTGCAATCCATAACTCAAGCTCATGGGTTTTAATGACATGTAATGGTCTTTTCATTTCCACTTTACATCAATCCTAGCAAAAAAAAAAGCCAACAGCTACCAAAAGCTGGTCCTTGGCCTGCATCTTCTTTTACAGTATCAAGGCTCATACATGCCTTTTCTAGACACAGTGGTTCCCAAGGTGAATCTCAGTACGGTCTTCTAAAAAGTTGTCTTTGCTATTTCCCAAAGACAGACGTTACCAATGTTGTTGCATCCAGAGGCACCAGATAGTATTAAATGTCTCGGGAAGCCATAGTGAAATTAAAGAACATAAACAACGTTTTTATAACAGATTTAACTGTATAAACTACTAATGCAATGTATACCCAGAGGTAATACAGTCTTGGAATGACCTGTAGAATCTTTTCATACCATTTGGAAGACAGAAGTAGCCAAAAATAATCTCAGTGACAGCATGAATCTTTCACTGATCTTCAAATGGATCAAGATGTCTCTATTGCTCAAGTTTGTCTCTGAAATAAGGTCAACAAAGCATTTTGAAAGTGTCCTACTGGTTATTGCTTTCCGAGAAGCAATAACTGCAGAATTTGAAGTCATACTGTGTGTTGTGCAATATGGCAGTATTCAGCTGTAGATTGGTCTTTAGCAGAAAGAAGAAAAGAGCATGCAAGAGCTACAGAAATAAGGATGCTCTGGAAACTAAAACATTATTTTGGTGTTGAAGTACAAATAAGCTAGTCCACAAAACAGTTGTGTTGTTTGAGTCCTGGAGTCTATTTCAGATGATATGAGCCAAACAGTACAATTGAGAGCATGAGGCCATTTCTACAAATCTTTAAGACTGTTTCCTTATTGCACTGACTGGTTTCTATTTTTTTTTTTTAATGTGATAATTCAGGATAGAAAAACATTATTTGCAAACAGTGCTTCAGGATAAATACTGAAATATTTTATGAACTAAAGCACTGATAGTGTCACAGGTGTTTCTCTTTTCAATAATTTGTTCTGATATAGGGAATTATATAGGGTCAGCATGCAATGAATGTGCAGAGAAGTACATGTGTAATGCTGTGTCAGTCTACTGCAGTATTAACATTTTCTTTAATATTGTTTTCTCTGATTCAGGCCTGTGGAAAAGAAAAACTGTCATAGAACCGAGGAGTTATTTTCACTTATTTCTAAAAGCTTAGTCTTTTAAGTTCAAGTACCAAGAGGAATTAAACAGTCCATTGTGCTAATTCAACATTTTTGGTATATTGCGATGTCCCCAGTACTCTTCAATATGCTAGTTTAAATCCCAAACCCAATCCAGGTTTAATGGTCAGTGAAAAATGCTCTCAATGCACCATTATAGTAATCTCTCACTAAAAGTCACTTTGCAATTTCTAAAGACTACAGGTTAAGTAAGTTCTGATAATTTTGCAAAGGAGAACCTAATGCTAAACCAAACTTAACTGTAAGCATTTTAGCTTTATGTTTCCATTCTGAAATCAGTCCAATACTGTGAACAGCAGGAGACACCTAATTGCAGGCACGTGCTCTCATATTTAATTTTTTCCTTCCATCTGCATTCATTTCTGTACTCAAGATATCACACTTCTATGGTAGTTTTTAAATTCCTCTATGGTAAATTTTAGGTCTTAACTCAAAAGGACCAAATTAACCTAAAATGGACATAGCTGTTTCCCGTATAAGACTGACTTTAGAAATTGTGAAATATGAACCCCTGTTCTTTCAGTATCTGTTTCGGCTCCTTCTATAGCAGTGAAGGTCCAAGTTTAGCAATTTTTCATGGAAAATATGGGATACAGCTCCTTTTAGTGTGATTTCTGTCTGCATCATATTGGTATTGGTGACTGAAATTTTCCAGCCATTTAATTTTCTTTTAGTGCACACTAGATATAAATTTCAGCTAGGTTGTGAGCTGCAGCACCAATGTTTTTAACTAGCCAGAAGCTGATGAAATTAACCAGTTTCATTCATATGATTTTTTGCAGCACTGGTGCTCATACCTCAGTGAAAAGGGGTATACTAATTCATTTAGTTCTTCTTTCTATGTGATCACCCTGAAGACTCTGAATATGAATTAATGATTGATTTGTTTTTTAAATTCCCCAAAGAAGTGCAAGTACCACTATTTTTGCAGTACTTTGAGATTTATGGTTCTGAATAAAGGATAAACTTGTTATTTGCCAAATTTGTATAAAGGTTATGGTTTTCTTTCTTTTTGTTGTTTCACACTATTAAATGTTTGCAATGTGGCATAATCAAGGCACATAAAAGTATATTTGCTGTTCTAATTCAATGACATGAAATTCAAGATCCCTGAGGTAAGGTTAAACAGGAGCTCATATAGTCAGGGTTGAAATTCAGACACTGCAGATATAATCCATCTCCCTGACACATGCAGTGCTTCATTGTGAGACTGCCAGACACAGTCTGCTGAGATGAGAATGTCACAGAATACCAAAACAGGGGGAGATGCAGTTTTGTTCATCATTGCTTTTATCTACGAATATCCATCTAACAGTCTACATACATAGCTGTTGCCAGAGAAATATGAATGCAGCATGGAGATGCAGCAGCTGACATTTGGAGAAGTATATGGAGCACATGCTTGGAGTTCAGAATTACCTGAAGATAATTTGGGTAGTTAATCATGTTAATTGCTTATCATCAGGGTAATATTTTGGTGCAGATGCTGAGTCACCATTTTGGTTGTCTAGCAGAGATCAATGGCACGCCTGGTTGCCTACATCTTCTAGTAAATTCTGGACCTAAATGACAAAAGGGAACCTGAAGGCAAAGAAAGTGCACTGTCATCACTAGGGAGGCATGTAGAAAGAGCTGCAGTGGCAGAAAGAAAAGAAGCTTTTAAAAAATATGAAGTGCTACTGTTCTTGTGATTACTTCTTGGTTATTCCTGCTCCAAAATGCATTTGAAGTTTCCATGCTGGGGACAAAAGGGGAAAATCCCTGAAACAATTTAGAGAGAACTAAGATTCCAAAAAGAGAGATGCAGATGTATGTGTATATTAGATACATGCTTAAGTTTCGGCTTATACAAAAAGCAAAGAAACTTGGTTTGGCTGTAGTGGGGATTTTCAAGTGCCTATATAGGCAGCAAAACATGAGAAGTGTGTGAATGACTGGCCCGTAGCAGTTTTAGCCTGGCATGAGCATAGACAATTCTGTAAACTGTTAGGGTCCTTGGGTAGTTATAGCTTTAATCAGAAAGGAAGAAAGCTTCTGGGGCTCTGAAAAAATATGCTCTAGCCATAGACTTGGCAGGAACCAAACTGACCATATGACTAGCAGGGCTGGAGAGACATGGTTATTTGGTGTATGTCTGGACGTATGTCAAATTTAGCATTGTGATTAAGTATTGTTGATGCTAGCTTAAAAAGTGTGGTTTTATTTGAAAAAGAGTACCCTATTCTAGATTTACTGAGCAATATCTCTTTATAGGCATTTTCTTGCCCATTTATAAAATGCAGACTTTAGCTAAAAGCATCACTGTGACATGAATCAGCAGTTCAGCAACACAAGTAAGGAGCTTGGAGCAGTGGGAGGGATGGAAGTAAAAGGCATGTATTAAAGCTGGAATATAGCCACTTTAGGGATGCTAGTAGTTACCAGGTTTGTGGCAAAAGTTTCATGAGGGACCAGCAAGCAATTAAAAGCTTAGGAGGAGGTGTAGCAGGTGGGAGGTCTGCTGGGGAAAAGGGAGCTAGAGGTTAAGTTAGGTGTTTTGGCATGGGCTTAGTGCCCCAATTCCTGTGATCAATCATTTCATTCTATCTACGTCATGATAATTTTCAGTGCTTCCTCTGAATCCCTCCCTCAATCCCAATACAAAGCCCTCCAAGGTGCTCTGCACCACCACAGGGCAAACCCAGTGGATGAAACCTCAGTATTCCAACTTTTTTTCTATCACTTCTATTTTTACTTATGTCAGTTTTCTGTCTGCATTGTCTTGCTCTGAATCCCTTTCTTGCCTATTATGGCCAAAAGTGTCAGGGTTGAAGGCAAATGCCACCAAGTTACCTCAATTTTCTAGAATGTAGTATTTCTGAAGAAAATAAGGAAGATCATAACTACAGAAGAAAGTTGGGGCTGAGCTGGTTGTCTTCATTCCTCTGCCTAATTTCAGACAGATGACAGACTTGGGATCTCATATGATGATAAATTCCCAGGAGCCTCACTTTGCAACATTTGTCACAGAGCTTTGCATTCTGCAACATCTGAAAATTCTGAGTAATAACTTCAGAGTTTGTTTACATATTGTACTTTTTAGTTGAAGTTCATTTGATTTTCTGCAGCATAGTGTTCTCTCACTGTAGTAGCAATGTAGTTTCCCATGTTTCTTGCTTGTCTGGAAATAGAGAATCAAGTTTGCATACATATACACCCACATTAAATCATATTTATGAATCCACAATGAAGTTCAGTTAACAAGAATTTCAGTGTGATTTCTTGATGTATTCTAACATGGATTCTAAAAGGTAAGGCAGCAAAGATATCGCCAAAGTGATAGCTTAAATCAGTGAAGATAGCAGTCTGTTCAAGAATTTATATAACTTCTGTCAAAGATCTATAATAATTTTTGGTCCGCACTGTCTAAAGTGCCTTGAAACTCCAATTAGTGTTGTTAGTTGTTAAAATTGTATATTTCTGCTGTATTTTCCACATCTCCTGCAAGAAATTCCCTTCAGGAGATGCAGCAATTTAAAGTGGCTTTAACTTGTGGCATTATACTTCACTTTGGTTGCCTTTGATTCACAGTATTGCAGTTAAAACACAAATGAACATCAATAATGCTACAAGGCTTACTTTTATTATTAATTTCTCAGCTAAGAGTATTTATTAAGAAAAATTCTGGTGCATCAAAATGACAGCATGCTCATTGGTGACTGGCTGGTTGGAAGAAATGGGGCTTGTATGTGGTACATCA
Organism: Brotogeris chrysoptera; assembly: GCA_030323915.1. Classification (NCBI taxonomy): domain Eukaryota; kingdom Metazoa; phylum Chordata; class Aves; order Psittaciformes; family Psittacidae; genus Brotogeris; species Brotogeris chrysoptera. The sequence goes on along the minus strand of JARCZZ010011981.1, from coordinate 14,413 downwards.
AATGTTTAATCCTTGAGAAAATATGTTTGAAGCACTATCTTGTTACTTAAGGGCATCCAGTCTCTTCAGTCTCACAAATGTCTAGCCCACAGTGTTCTAGACCTATTCTGCAAATATCAGCAGAGTATCTTTATGTCCCCTGTATTTTCTAAATAAATAGTAAACAGGCCTCTTCCTTAAGGGTTTTTCAAAATGTTTTAATGACAACATACTGAATTTTAAACATAAAAAGTCTCACAACTCTGAGATGAACAGGTTGCCCAAAGAAGTGGTAAATGTTCTATCCCTGGCAGTGTTCAAGGCCGGGTTGGATAGGGCCTTGAGCGACATGGTCTAGGGTGAGGTGTCCCTGCCTGTGGCTGGAGGGTTGGAACTAGATGATCTCAAGGTCCTTCCCAACCCTAACTATTCTAAGATTCTATGATTACTCAGAAATGTGGTATTAAATCTCATGTAGAAATACCTGCTAGATGACAGTTGAAACTGACATTATAATTTTAGCTAGCATGGTACTCATGAGTGCCTATATCTTGCCTTGAGAAAATGCACTTTTCTGAAGAGCCAACAAAATGTCCGTATTTGAATATTTCTCTAATACCCTGGTGGTAATTTTGCATGAAGATTTTTAAGGAGCTGAAATTGATTTGCAAATATATTACCAGTTTCCAAATCCTGAGAGATGATTTGTCTAGAAAGGGGAGACACACACAGTGATTACAGAAATTAAAAGTTTGATCTAAACAAATAGAGAAGTGTTATAAAATAATAAAATGGATTTATATTTAAGTTCTCTTTATATTAGCTCAGAATATTATGTCTTGAAATACTTCTCTTCCCAATTCATACGTGAGGCAAGAAGGTTCATTGTCTAATCTAGCCCCCTTGGTCAATGGAGGGTCACATACAGCAGGTTTCTATTGACATTGTCCAATTGGAGTTTGAAAACCTCCAGAGATGGCGATACATCTTCCTTCTATTTCTGCAAGATTTCCATTTAATATTACTGCTTTCACTTGCAAGATCGCAGGTTTCCTGGAAAGGAGGAAACAAACAAATCAATTCCCACAAAAGAACCAAACTAAACCCCCTCGTCTCTGCTTCAGTGTCAGAATGGCAATATCTCATATTTGTTAAATTAAAGGAAATTTTATTGCTGTCCTTAACAAGGACTCTTAACCAGGATTCTCAGCAAAGTTATTTGTTACCCTGGTTGTACGATGAGAAAGAAGGCAGCATTGGAAACTGTATTTTTAACATCTTCTGGCATAATCTGTTGTGTTTTTCTTGGTCTATTAGCTGATATTGCTAAAATGATTGTTTAGTACCTAGTTCCTTTGCAACGCAGGGTTATGTGTATACTATAATTTCATCAGCAGGTACAAACCCACTAGCTCTCCACATTTCTTTCTTTTTCTGAAATTCTCAGCCAGTCTTCTACCCTTCCTCCCTTCAAAGTGTCGTTATTGATCTTTACCATCTGATTGACAGTTACGCCTGTTCACTTGCCATCAAGCTGTGGAAAAGCCAAGAAATCGAAATTGCTGTTGAGTATGGGGTTTTTTCTGTGATTATCGCAGTTCATGAATTGCTGGATGTTTCTAACATATCTTTACAGATGCTTCTATCTATAAGTTATTCTTTTCGATCACATGCAAGTTGCTTGTTGAAAGAGCTTTTACACAGAGATGATAAAAAACAACACCAGCAAAACAATTAACAGAATCACAATGGTACACTTGAACCACTTCTGTGTCTGCCTTGGCTGGAAGGTGAAGCTATTTGTGGTGTGAATATTAACATGCATTATCAACAGGGTATTATCTTGGAAGCAGAAAGCCTGGACCAGAGCACTGCCTTATTTGTGACCCTGATACCTTTCCCTTTCCATCTCTGTATGTTCTGTCCTGCTCCTGCTCTTTCTTTTGGTAGCTTTGTCTTGTCAGTGTGGGTAACTCTCACGGTGTTTGGATGACGGCTTTTGGAAGAGCTTATGGTTTTATCATCCCCTGTGTTGCTACAATACAGGTAACATACATATGGTGGTCCCATATTCTTGTGGTTTTTTACTCTGACAAGAACTCATATGTAATCAGAAGTATTTGTGGGCTTGAATCTTTTGTGCTGATTAGTTTTCCCCTGAATCCCTGTTGACAACTAATAGCTCCATGAAATTACACTGGAGAGTATATTTAAAACTTATAACGAAAAAAGGGAAAACTGCCAGGGGGGGGGTTTCTTCATAGAAAAAAAAAAAGGTTTGGAAAAGAGTAGGAAGTTAAAGACAAAGCATCAGTCTACTTGTTCTGCAGCACTGAAGCAGCTGCTGTGTCACATGAAACAGCAGCCACCAAGGCCTTCAACTCAGAAATTCTGCCAGAATTATCCTGACTTATACAAACTTCACCTGGATTTAATTCAGTAATGTAACTTACTGAATATTTTTCCATTAAGATGACTTGTGTGTGCAAACAGAGCACGGATAAATTTAGGGACATCTGACTTACTTTTTCTTCTTTCCTACACTTTCCCCTCTTTTATTATATGAAAGGGCAATAGAGTTCTGCATGTGTGAGCACAACATTCACATGAATACAAAAAGAATGCAGAATTTGTTTAAAAAACAAGTGCTGAGGAAAGCAATAATGATTAGCTACTTGTTGTAAAGCTTTCACAGTTTCATTATTGTTATGCTCTGAAGATTTACATAGGATCCTCACCAGGACTTTCTAAAGATTAGCAGCAGTGAAGCATGTTCATGCCTTTATCTGTCTATGCATCCCTGATTATTGTGCATGGTTGCCATGTGCAGCCATCAAAAGTATACTGTTTCTGATGATTTCAGCTGGTCTTCATGCAAATGTAGCTGCTCTCTAATGTCATTTTTGGAACAGAATATAAAACTTTAAGCTCTTTTGTCCCCCAACATCACTGTTATATTAAGTTTAAATAAAATGCTAACCAGCTCTCAGTCTAACTTTGTTTCTTGTTGCTCTTTTACGCCACTGCTGGCAGCTTATTTTGATCACAGATCTGCATTTTATGGGTATAAAAAGAGATTGCTTTGTTTTTCCTGCAGTAGATCTCAACACAAAGCATTTTATTTATCTAAGAGTTTCAAAGCAAACAGAAGTAGAGAGTTGACTTATTAGATTAAAACTCTCCTAAAGAGAACTTGGGATATAGGTACTTGGCATGACAATTTATGGGATAGAGATTTTAAAAGAAGTGTCACTTACATTAATGGATGTTGTTGCTTTAAGAGGTCTGAGGGATTTTAGCTGTTGAATTTAGACTCAATGGTGTGGGTTGGGTTTTGTTTGGTTGGGGTTTTGTGTTTTTTCAATCCAGCTGAGGATGATTGTGTATGAATGCATAAGCAAACAAGTAATACCGATGTAAAAAAAAGTGTTGCTTACAATTAACAGCTAACTTAGAACATGTACCTCGCAGGTTAGAAATGTCTGCACTGATTTTTCCAGCTAACAATAGCAGCCAATAGTAGTTCCCAAAATGGTAGTGCAGACATAGTAACTCTCTCCATATTTGCACCTGTACTAGTAACATTTCTGCCTGTTTATTGCATGTATTAGAGCAATTATATTCTATTTTTCATGATAGCATTACTTTTTTTTAATTGGTTACTTATAAATTTTTAACAATTCAAAAAGCTTTTTAAATGTTGGGTCTTTCTTTCTTCTTATGATCCTAACCAAAAATCCTGAAGTCAGTGGAAAGACTCAACAGATCTTACTTTGATCTTACTTTCCTTATTCGTTGGGGTTTTTCTTTTTTTTTTTTCATTTGGTTGGGGTTTTTTGTGTCCTGCCCTGGCCCATCTCCTGTCATCCGCTCATCCATACCACACCCCCCATTCCCAATGGATCATAAAGGCAGCAAGGCTTTGGTAATAAGTAATGGGTATATTTGTGCAAAATCAAAATAAATGGGAGGGGAACTGCCTTCTACTTTTGTATCTGAAAGTTGGGGCTCTAAAAGCACACAAGAATTGAGCTGTATTAGAAATCTGTAAGTGAAGTCTGGTGACAGGATGCAGAACAGGTCCATGGAGCTGTACAGGAGCTGCAAATACTTAGCACCTCTCCAACAAGGTCCCAGAGACAGGCATCCTTTTACTGGGCTGACGACACTTGACAGCTCAGGAAGAATTTCTTAATTCTCCAAGTACAAAACCAAAATTGGCCAAATGAGAGAATACCAAAGGTGATCAGCTTGCCAAAAGGTTTTGATTTCAAACATGTGTCTCTAGAGTGGTGTGGTCTTTATGGGGAGGTTTGTACAGGTGAAAGATCAGCGCCAGATCTGTTTCTTTTTCTTCCTCTCTGTTCCCTTTGTTTTATGTTATGCTCAGTGGTTGCCATTAAAATCTTTCTTATTGATGTAGAACTTATACTAATTCACCCTGACATTAAAGTCAGAGAATACTGTAATACTACCAATTAGGCCAAAGGAAGAATGCTGAAGATTTTTATTGTTACTATTGCAGATGACTGCTGCAGATAGAAGCAGTCTTTCAGTTGCTATGAATTGTTACGGCATATCCTGGTTTCTTTCTACTCCCTCTTCTACTATGAAAATTATCATTTTCATATTCAAGTTTCACATGAAGGAGTTTGATTTAAATGTAGTTTTATTTATCAGATAACATAGTATGTATAAAATGTTCACAACTATTTTATTATTGAACAGAAATCTGGAGTTACCCAAAACAATTATGGACACTGTATTTTGTGTGTCTTTCTTGAAATATTTGGGATAATAATCTGCCAAGTGGAGTAACAGATGGGAGAAATCTAGGAAAACATAAAAACACTGTAGCACTGCTTTCTTCTCAATTTCTATTTTCAAAGGCAGATTATAGTTTGTGGAGATTATTCTGGTGCTGGTCTCTTGTCAGGAGGGTAGCTGAAGGCCAAAATGGATTTGCACACAGGTTTACGCTTGCACTGAAAGCAATTTTGAAAGGAATGTCTGTTTGGTGCCTTATTCCTAAAGTGTGATAGATGCTACCATGTTAGTGCTCTGGGGTAGTATCTATTACTGTTATTTTCCGAATTGAAATAAATAGTAATTAAAAAATAGTTTTCCTTGCTTCAGGGAGTAATTCCATTTGAGAAAATAAATATTTCTTTTTTTTTTTTTACCAAGATGCAGCACCCGTTTCTCAAGGGAAATGCTCTGTTTGTTTTTACTGAAGAGCAGCAGAAAACAAATGCTGTTCTTTATCTCCAAATTCAGCAGACCTTTGACTGGTTCTTTCTGTTCCATGGGACAGAGAGACCTTGGAAATATTTAAGAGATGTCATGGGGATGAGCATGGTTATAGAACAAATATTGTCTGGTTCCCCTTCATTCAGGGATGTTTATTACAGACTGGAGTATGAAAAGTGGTACAGGGATGTTTACATGAAACACTGACCATTAGGTAGAGACTGACATTGCAGAAAAAGTAGAAAAGGTGGGAAGAGAGTGATGTGATAAGTCAACCTGTAAAAGTAAGCATATGGCTTGAGTGTGTTTTATTTCATATCCTACGTATTGCTGGATTGCCTCAGAATCATCAGGGAACATAGAAGTAAGTCAATGGTGAGACTTTTAAGTTATAATTTACCCCAAGCACCATCAGAAAAAAGGAATAAATAATGAAAAACATTAAAAAGCAAGCCCAGCTTTTTCAGACATTTTGTTTATTTTACTTAGGGAAAGAAGGCAACTGGGGATTAAGGCACTGCAGACTAGGGCCATAAGCTCATTTTGTTGAAGTGCACAGCTGTTAAAGTGACAGTTGGGAAAGTCATTTGGAGAGGAAGGGAAATTGAAACTGTTTAGGAAATATATTGATAGCTGGCAGAGGCTATACTTGTGATGCCCCAGCTATCAGTTAAATGTAGGTGCAGAAATAAAAATACATTTGATGGACTAATTAAGCAGTTCAGTGAACAGCACTGGTATTTCTCATTTAATCTTATGTGCACTAGGTAGATCTAGTTCACAAATGGTTTTGAGACGGTTCAAACCATCAGGCTGATTCTTTTCTGACACTAGCAGGAGAGTTAAACAAGCAGAGAAGGACATGTACCCTGGGGTCTGTCAAGACTCTCTGAAAGTATGCTTGTGCTTATTGCTGTGTGTAATGATATATGCCCTCAGACCTCTCTTTTCTTTTACTTTAATCAATGTTTCAGAATATTATTTGAATAAGAGTAGAAGTAATGACTTTTTCTTTTTTTTTTGTTGTTGTTGTTTCTGGGTTTTCTTCTATCTTTCCTCACCAGTAATTACTTTCTTTCTCTATTATTTGTATTAGAGCAAACCATGGGTTCAATACACCAAAAAGTCTATGTTAGATTTTTAACTTTGAGAACTGAAAGACACAACACTGGTTTATATATTTTCGGCTTATTCTGTTGGGTATTGGTTTTATTTCTGAATTACCAGGGGGTTTTTAGGACTAATAACATGGACAAATGTTAGCAGTTATAGAGGAAGATGGCAAAGTTTTTCCATAAGGTTTTTTTTTTTTCCTGTCCCAATACATACTTTCCCTGAAGTTAATGGAAGTTACATGCATGTATTGGAGGTAAAGTATATCCCCAAAGGTTTTACTGGAAAATTTGACAATTCTAAAATAAACAGAGGGTTGTGGCAGCATGCTTCACTGAAAATAAATGCTCACTCTGTTAGCTCAGCTGCACTGGTGCAGGAAAGTGGCTCTCTTCCAGAGGCTTTCTTGTTGGATGCCCATAGGACTTTGGCTCATTTACCATTTAACCACTGTGCTTGGCAGAAAATCTGCAAAGCTGCCAAAATGTGATCAGCTATCTATGCAGTCTAGGTCCCCTCCAGTCCCTTGCCTTTATTTGAGGATTTTGAGTCTGGACAACCTCTACATGGACTATAAGTGCTAGTAGAGAACAGGCATTTGAATTGTGGCTGTGGTTGTGTAGAATACACACATTTATCTTAATTTTTTAATTATATATAGTGAATTTTCTTTTCTAAGGAGACCAGCAATTGTTCAATAGTATATAAGATCTTGTGGAGAGGAGCAGAGTCTGAACCTTCCTTGTTTTCATTCAGATTCTATTTGGTTGCTCAGTGTTTCCAAATTGTTGCTGAATGATGTAGTGGAACTGGGCATTTGCTCTGAGCATACTGTGACTCTCTGTAAAGATGGTATGCATGTGCACTTTCACAAAGGTTAACTCTTAACCTTAACCTAGTCATTTTAGTTTGAAAGTCTGGGATTGTTTTTTTTTTTTCATTTTCAAAGCCCCAAAAAGCTGGGGGTTGGTAGTTGAAACAGTTGAAAGGTAAAGAAAGAAGAAAAGAATGAAGAAAAGTAAAGTTTTGTTATTTTCAGAGAGATTATTCCCCTTCCTTATTTCCTTTCTGCCTGCAATACTAGCGTAGAATGAATACATCCTTTAGACAAAATAACTTCCTGTACTTACTTGATAATACTGAATAAGTCAGAGTTGGAGTAGCTATAGTTAGGCTTTTTTTTTTTCCTAAGATATATGGCAACACTGTCCCAAAATCTCATTGGCAAATTTTCAGCATTTACAAGAAAGTTGTATCCTTTCCTGTTTCAGCAGTGTTATTAGGAACTTTCTATGGAGCTGCTGCTGCACTACTGCATGTTAATACCTAGCTCACTAGATAGTAGGAGAAAAGCCAAAGTGTTCATGGAGACAGTGCTTCCTGAGGCAAGTAGTAATCCGCCTAATGATGATGTCATTCGGCAATCAGACTCTAACAAGGTTTGCAAATGTCTTGAAAGGAACTGCTCATCTTTGAATGTTGTAGATCAAAGCCCAACTGGAACAAAACCCAAGCATGCTGCATGTCAGCTGCAGAATTTTGTTAATGAGCACGGAATGTATAGCAGGGGCCCCCACTATCATCACCGGCAGGAGCAGCCAGATGGACTGGGCTGGTCAACTACTAAATATCTTGCTGCATAACCACAAAAACTAAAAATGAAGCTTAAAAGCCCATTATGCATCTCCAGAGCCCCAGACTGTCTTTTTGAAGCTTCAAGTCCATTTTTAATCTGTGCCAAGGACTTATTTAGACAAGTCTGTCCTCAGGAACTTCTGTTTGTTCTTTGCCATTCATGAGAATAGAATTAGTCCTGGGAAGGGATAGGATGTAGGACAGTGATTCAAGCAGAAGGACAGTCTATAAACCCTCCCAGCTCTGCCACAGATATGCATGCTCTGCAACTGGGGAAGTCATTTGCCCTCTGTGTGCACTTATTTTTCCAACTGTGAAATAGGGCAGTATCTCATCTTTAACTGCAACACAAGGCCTGATTCATTAATGTGTTTCCAGTGCACTTTAGTCTCTATGGGATGAATAGCTTGCACCCTGCATGAAAACCAGACAACCAATGGGATAACATATAGCTGTGTTGCACCAGGCTAACCCTCTGGAAACTGTGCCTTTGAGGCAAAATCATTCACTTTTTTTCCTGCTGTAGTGTTTCTGTTATCTTTGAGGATTAGGAGGCTGCAGAAGGCTAAAGCAGGCTTCTCTCTGCCTTGGCACCTCTGCCGCCTTTGTGGCGTGGTGAAGCCAACCTGCAGTGGGAGGGGCATGTCATATGCGTTACATCTGCTTGTACTCTGGGTCTGACCTTCAGGATGGCCATACGAGAATTAAAAGGTGTCATAGCAAGAAAGGATCTGGCGTTGTCTGCACTTGAAGCTAGAGAATCTCTCTCAGTGATGTTGTGCAGTGCTCCAAAAGCCAATGTAAGATGTGCATTTACTTCCTTGATGTAGGGGAAGGCAGAGGCAGCCTGGCTGGCATGTAAGGCAGGGAAGCCTATGTCTTAACCTATGAAATCCAGTCAGTATTGCAGTATGATTCTATGAGATGACAGACTGTAATGCTACAGTCTGACAATTGTAGGCAAATTGGTTTATTCAGAGTAAAAATAAAAGACAAACAAAAAGCCTAACTACTAAGACTTTACATGATGTTTGGGGTTTTGCTGCTCTTTTTTCTTTCTTTTTTTTTTTTTTTTTGGGTTTTTGTTGGTTTTTTTTTTTTCTTTTTGAGAGGAGAGAGAATGTTTTTTGTTTGCCCTAGACTTCCCTTTAAATGTTTAAATCTTATAATGAGCCCTGTGGGTCTACAGCTAATGGATATTTCTGTTTGGGCATGTTCACAGATGGAAGATCTTTCTGGAGCTTACCAGGTTCCCAACTGAATCCCCTGAAGCATTGCTCTTGTAGCGCAATATGATGAGAGAGTGACGGCTTTCACTATTACCTGGATTACAGCTATGCATTCACGGTCTGTCAGTGCTTAGAGCCTAAAAAGAGAAGGATCCCCACAAAGGCCTCCAAGACAGATAGACACGATCAAGCACGCTCAAAGAAATGACGCAGATGTCCAAAGCCACGTTTTCACTTACAGAGACTGCAACAGGCACAGAATCCATCCTCCTGTTCTGCTTTTCAAGTCAAAGAACTGTATCTAAAATTCTGTCTGGTACTTTCTATCAGATGCAGAGTCAATAACCTTTAATTGACAGGTGGTCTTGGAAAGAGGTTAACAGACCGGATCTTAGGAGTTCAGCACCAGATCCGGGGAAGTTTAAATTTGTATCCCCTTGCAGAACGCACTAATTTTTAGTAATCTTGAGAAGAAGAAGATATTTAATAAAAACACCAAACACACACGAAAACCTAAAATAATTGCATGACATTACATTCCACTTTAACCCACTTAATAAAGCATTTCTATGTATGTCTTTTACCCTTGTAAAAATAAGCAGATGTTATGGGGCAGACTTTCACTATGATTACACTGATGCAGATCAAGAGACACCTTTGATCTTATTTTATTTATCTACAATTTACTTGGTTTTCATATGGAGCTTTGGAAGAAAAGTATTTGCAACTGTAAGACCTGAAAATAGTTAATGGAAATTTTAAGGGTGGGAAATAGTAACTAATCAGGTAAGTACAGGTATTTTTTGTTTACATTCATAAACTGGGGTTTAGCTACAGATTTGCAGACTTCAGCTCCACCTCTTTATGGTGAAAATTCAAATTTGATTCTAAACTAAGGGACAATGTGAAGATCTGGAATAAAAACAATAAAAAAGAAGAGGCACCCAAGCAGAATTAAAGAGCATAGTGAAGACAAAATAAATTTTAACACTTTTTTTTTTATGTTATTTTATGATTCTGGTAAGTTTAAGTTTTTATTTAATTATGCTGAAAACTGCAGTGTTTCTGAGATGGTGTTGAATATTGGCTATGAGTATTTTAAGCTCGTTTTCACTAATTTATCCCTGCCAGGACAGTACCGTAACAAGAGACTTAAAGCTTTTCTATGTGCTTTGCATCTTGTCTGGCTCAGGAGAGCAGCTTAAACTTCTTTGGTTTACCTGTGTTATCTTCCTGAAGCCTGAAGGACTACTCAGTTATAACTATGCCAGGAAAATGTGTTCCAGTACATATATACCTTCTCTGTATTATATCTGTAATGGAAAATGATTGGAAACTGACACACTGACCTCCAGCAGATAGTTATCTTATAAAATTGATACTTCACTTTGAAATGCTTCAAAAATTATAATGTCAGATTGATGTTTATTTCTAAAAGCATTCTGGAGAACTTCCCCTTGATCTTAGATCAGACCACTGTCAAATTCCTTAAAGGCCACATCATTTATAAATGATATGAACTGCAGATGTATAATTCATGTGGAGCATAAAATAAGGTTTAAAACATTTGTATTAAAAAGGTAAGGTGATCCTGTATTACATCATATTTATGGCCCAATTTTAAAGTACCAAATCCTTCTGGCTGAAGTTTGGCACTTTTTACTTTTTATTTTTTAGAATTTATTAAAAAAGAAAAGCAACCATGACAACAATGTTGGCAGACAAGGAGGCTCTTTTTGAAAACCCTTGTGTTGATCTGTCATTATTTTCCATTAGCTACCCCTACACTTTCTGCAGATTGCTTTCTGCCATACTTTTATTGAATGTTTTGGGAAAGGCAAAGAGCAATATAAACTGCAGATTTCACTGTTACTGTTTGGCATTGCAAGCTCAAGGTTAATGGAATTTGTTTGCGGATAAAGAAGAAAAATAACTACATTTTAAGTTAAATCTCCTTGTGGGTATAGCCAAATTGCAGAAATCCTAGAAACCATCACCACTATTTAAAAAAAAATATATCAAAAAGTCTGTGTTTTGGGTTTGGTTTTTTTCTTCCTTTTTATTAAGGTCTAAGGATTCCTCCTAAAAGCTTGTTCTTGTTCTTCTGCATAAATCCAACATTGCTCCTATCATCTTTTCTCAAACAACTTTTAATATATTTTGAGAAGTGTAATAATGTTGTTTGATATGATTGTCATTTTCTTATTGTTAAAACCTTAGCCTTGATCTCATTATGAAACTTTTACCAATAGAAATAGAAAGTAAAAATTGGCATACAGTGTCTGGTTCAAATGAATTGGAAGGTTGCTCCTGGAGGCCTCTCTCCAGTGTCCAAATTCATAAATGGCCTTAACCTTTTTATAGCTATGTCTTTAATTACACCTTTGAAGATCTGACAAGCATTTACTTATATGACATCGAATAGTGTTTTGGCAGTATTCTTGAGGTTTGTTGTCTTTGAAGTGTAGCTAGAGTTATGATGGCTTTCATTTAATAGCGAGGAAAAATTACAGCAATAATTATTTCCGTATAAGATGGACTTTTTTTTTTTACTTTGCCTTAGCGATACTAATTGTCCTAAAGTTGCTTTTAGAGTTTATGGCCCTTAGACATTAATAGTCATAAGTGAAAACAGACAAGCTTTCAGATATTCTTGCTTCTTCAAAGCCACCTTCTACCAAATAAAATTCCAATGCAATTATTATGTCACTCTGGTTAAGCACTTGCTTGCACCATGAAAGTGGGCACAAAATGGTGCCTCATCACTAGCATGCAGCTTTCAAAACAAGTGAAAAGCAAAGCTGCTATTGCAATTCTGAAACTATAAGCACACTTCCTTTAGTGCAGGAAACATTTTGCCCTTAAAAGCAAAACGAACAAAAAAAAAAGTCATAGAATCATAGAATAGTCAGAGTTGGAAAGGCCTTTAAGATCATCTAGTTCCAACCCCCTGCCATGGGCAGGGACACCGCACAGTAAACCATGTCACCCAAGAATCTGTCCAATTTCCTTCTTATACTCTTTTCCCCTCACTCTGCTGTGTTATAAATCTTGCTTTTCCGGATTCCCAGAACAACTACACAACTTATTGTCATGTTCTGCCTTTCCATAACACCACCCTACCCTCAACCTGCTGTTTTGATTTTTCTTCTCTGGACAGGTTTTCGCTCTTGTGACAATGGGATATGAAATTGCCTTTCCTTTCTTGTCCCAGGAGTTTCTCCTGTTTCTGGCCTTCCTTTTTTAAATCACTTCAAAATAGTACCTATGGCATGGTGGACTGAGGGTCCACAATGCTGTTATCATGTGTAGTCCAACATGCTGTTACTGTGTTGTGTGGCACTGGGGAGCTTCTTTCATCTCCTGAGGACATTGAGGCATCAGTCCTCATTCTCTAATGCTTGTGACACTGACTTAAGTTTCTGATATGTCCTTTCATCAGCTGTGCACTTTAAGAGGGCACATAGGACAATGAGATGGGAGACACCTTCACTTCAGATTCTGCTGCTTGGTTTTCTATAACTTGTATCTGATTGTGAAGTTGGAAGTTGTGTGGGTGTGGGGGATGTACAGCTGGGGAATATGCACAGCTTCCTTAAGTAGAAGCCCTGAAGACTTAATGGGTGAACTGTGAAAATGGAGAATTGCCTGTGGTTGGTGAAGATGAGACATAGGTAACCTATGGGGCAGATCAGGGAGCTGAGAGTAGGTAGCCGCTATTCAGGAGGTGCTGCATCAGACTCACAAAGGCAAGAAAAAGGATATGTTGAAAATAAATAGTGGTGAGTAAATCTTCTATAGAAAAATAGTCACTGCAGCTGAATGAAAGCCTGTTTCTGAGTGTGTCTAGTCCAGGGCAGCTCTGGAGCATCCCCTGGGACATGCTCAGTGCTGCACATTTAGGCAAAAGTTGTAAGCACAAGGCACCAGTCTATCCTGAGCTATAGCTTGGGAAAAGCGGTGAGGGGAAAACTATGATGCTTTAAAAGCCTCTATAAGTCTGGCTTTAACCAGCCCATAAGATGGAAGTCATGATACCTGAGAACCAGGAAACTTCCCATTTGGAGGAGGTAGTTGGGAAGGTATGCCTCCACTTGTTCAGAAGTACAGCAGTTGCTGGTGGAAATACACATGGAAGCTAGTGTGAGAGGCTCCTTTATAAAGCATCAGCCTCTGCAGAGAGCTGGGCCAGATTCCAGTTGATTCTGTAAAATTTCCTTTCTAGTGAAGAATCAGGATGCCCCTCCAGGCTGCTGTGCTCATGTTTTAGTATTGTTGCATAAACCCCCCTTCAAATAACTATGTAAATCTGTTTCTTCATGCCATCCATGCTTAAAACTCTTCTGTGGTGCAGTAAGAACTCCAAGGAAGTAAAGTTTTATGGGCACCTCTGCTCAAAAGTGGTCATCACCTTGGTTTCCATTGAATCCACCTGTTGGCTTTTCTAAGACATAAGTAGTGATTATGGAGCACTGTTTTGTTATTAGGATGTTTTACAGAAGTGCTTCTCAGGTAATAATATAACAACAATAATAATTTTAACACAATGTATAGCAATGCATGCATTTTGGATTCTCTGCTGAAATGATACTACTGCATTCATAATTTGACTGCTATCCACTAGTAATAATGCTAGAATAATAATGCTAGAAAAATATGCATTATGAAGAAGCAACAATACAGTTGTCATGATCAAGTTTTTACAGGTGATTTTTTTCACCGTAACGCCTAAAGAAACTCTCTACTGCTATTCCTAGTTTCAGATGGGAAGCCAGAAGAGTTGAAATTACTTTAAGTTCACCCATCAAATTCTTAACCTGTGTCAGTAATTTGTGTCACTAAAATGAGTTCTTATTGATATAATAACCAAAATATGTCAGCAAATAAAAAAAAAAATGGGAAATATCACTGTATGTGTTTATTAAAGCAAGATCATAGAATCATAGAATAGTCAGGGTTGGAAAGGACCTTAAGATCATCTAGTTCCAACCCCCCTGCCATGAGCAGGGACACTTCCCACTAAACCATGTCACCCAAGGCTCTGTCCAACTCAGCCTTGAATACCGCCAGCGATGGAGCATTCACAACTTCCCTGGGCAACCCATTCCAGTGCCTCACCACCCTTCCAGTAGAGAATTTCTTCCTTATATCCAATCTAAACTTCCCCTGTTTAAGTTTGAACCCGTTACCCCTTGTCCTCTCACTAC
>JARCZZ010011980.1:0-17062 GCA_030323915.1 Brotogeris chrysoptera | reverse complement strand
CAGGGGGGTTGGAACTAGATGATCTTAAGGTCCTTTCCAACCCTAACTATTCTATGATTCTATGATTCTATGAAATGCAAATCGATGTCTACAGCTATAGTGATTTAATATATTTAGAACATATTTTATATTCTTGTTGCTGTCTTCAAACTAAAGTACAAAATAGGACTTAGGATCATAAGATATTTCATGTTGGAAGGGATCTCAGGAACTCATGAAGTCAAACTTGATGGGGATAAAAATATAATTTGACTGAAAAGCAAAGACTGCATCCACATAATTTAGAATCATCCCTTATAAGGGATTTTCTTGAGAAGAAATGTTAAGCAAATAAACTTAATGCTCAACTAGCTTTCATTGGGTGATGCTTTACCTCTAACTCCATGTTTCTAACATTTCAAGGATTCCATATTAGCCCAGTATTCCAACAGTAATTGAAAAAACCTGGTAGTTACACAGTAGCTGAGATTATTTCCATGTCAGAGCCTTTCTCAAACTTTTACATATTTTGTTGAAGTTTTGTGCCAAGAAATCCTAAAATACAACAGCCTTAGTAGTCACTAGGAATATTTTGGAATATTAACAATACTATTTGATCAATAGGCTTTTTTTTATGATGGCATTTTTACAGTGCTTTCAAAACATGCTGATGTATGTCAGACCTTCCAACAACTCATGCTTGTGAACTGAACAGAATGCTATTCATCACTAGAGAATATAAAAATAGCAAAATTCATCTTAACAGATTTAATGAATCTGAGCCATTCATTCATCCTTCCAAGTTCCTTACACTGTTATTTTAGTGTATAACAGTGTGAATATTCTTGTTTGCTTTTGGATTTAATAGATTTTCTAAATTCCTTGCATTAAGGTGGTTAATTGTAATACTTGCCATAGTGAAAGTGGTTGGCCAAAGATACTTCTGCAATTAAGTACCTAATGCTCAGCTTTTCCTAAAACCTATAACAACTAAAACGACACTGCTGGCTAGGTTACAATGCCATGAGACCAATGTGCAGGGAGAAAAACTGATACTGAGCAACCTGGGAAAATATCAGATGCAAAAGTATATTGGCTGCTGAAAGAATGCCAGCCTGAAGTCAGATCTGGTTTGTAATCTTGCATGTTTTGCATTTTATACTCTTTTGGACTGCAAGGCTGTAGGTGCTCTTCCAATAGTATGGATTTCTTGTAAGTATGAGTGGTTCTAGATGCTGGATTCCGGAATCCGTCCTTGTTCCTCTGACTAAATCAGTGAATAGCTGTTACATGTTTCCCATATAAATGGCTGTTCTTTTTTAACAAGAGTCTACTTTGCTATTGTAAACCTTTCCCTGTTTAGGCTGTCTAGGGCGAATCATTGGTTCCTTTTCATTCATTCCTTATACATACTTGCCAATACCGTCCTGCTCTCCAACATCATCATACACGTCTTGGTCACTCTCTGGACATTTCACGGGGGCTCTAGTAGACTGTTGTTGCTTTCTTCTTAAAGAATCATAGTCAATCTCCACCATGGTTGTTTTAATGTATCCATCTAAATGAATGAAAACGTAATTATGCAGAGGTAGTTTTAAAGCTCATGATAAAGGGATGTGTTTAACAAAAGATTCAGAATCAGTGGTTGAATTGTCCTATATGATCTTTGAAAACTTTCAAAGAAATGTCTCGTTTGAAGTAGCCTCAGCTTGGGTCTCCATCTGTCTACACAAATATGAATCTCAGACCTGTCTCAGATCTACACCCAAACCCTTCTCAGCTGGTGTCAAGTTAACTTCACCTTTATTTGTTTCTCAGGTACAGCAGAAGAATATCCTATGCAAATTCCAGGAATGACTGGGCAAGCTCCCTTTCTCAGCTAACCTTGGTATTGCTGCAGTGTCATTGAGTGTTTTAGGGCAGTCCATGACATAAAGATTCTGACAGGGCATTAGGAGGGAGACACACTTTCTGTGCACTGATTTTGCTTCAGGGTGGTAGACATGCTGAAGGTGTACTGCTATCCTCTTATGCCTGTGTTTTTTGTAAAAAGTCTGGTTATATCCCTGGGTGCTATGGATCAGGAGAAACTTAAAACAAAGCAGTTGGCCTGCGATTGGGAACTCTGTCTATGTTAAGAGGAATTTTAGACAAGTGTACTGCCTGTATAGATGAGATTTTTCTGAATGTGAAAAATGTTTTTCCTGAAAATGGAAACCCCACCTCCACTGCTTCTGAGTGAACCCAGTTTTTACTGTGTTTCTCCCCAAATCTGTAGCATTTTTTTCCTCTTATTTAAATGATCACAACTGATTTTCCTTTGTTGTTTGGTCTTCTTCATAGACCATTACTGGCATTTGGTGAAACAAATCTGGCTGTACTATTGACACTTGTCACTGAAAAGCCCTGTGCAGCTTGTGGTTTGCTGATGTAAGAATTGGTTTATGAAAAGTAAATTAATTAAAGATATATAAATTAATTGACTGCACATACTCAAGAGAATACCCTTCTTCCAGCCCTCACCAGCATTTGTTTTGCTGTGTACAAAATCATCCATGCAAAAGAGTTATTAATGAAACTTCAAAGTAGCACAGAAAAGCTGATATTGGAACTTGCCTCTTGAGATCATCTTGGCCAATCCCCCTGCCCAAGCAGGATCTGCTACAGCAGGTTGCTCAGGACTCTGTCCCATCAGGTTTTGGAGATCTCCACGGATGGAGACTCTACTACCTCTTTTGGCAATCTGTTCCCTTGATTGGTCACCCTGGCAGTAAAAAAGTGTTTCCTGATGTTCACACAGAATTTCACATGTTTCAGTCTGTGCCTTTTGCCTCTAACAATTCTCTTGGGACAACAGAAAGATCCTGGCTCTATCTTCTTTATACCCTCCCATCAGATATTTATGAACAATTATAATATCCCCCCTGAGCTTTCCCTTTACCAGGCTGAACAGTCCTGGCTTTCTTAGCCTCTCCTTGTGTAAGATATGCTCCAGTTCCTTAATTTTTTTTTTTTACATCCAGCACTACAAAGTGCTCAGCTGGTATTGTTCAGTTCTACATGTATGAACTGTCTTGCTGAACTGACTGTAATTTTAATCTCTTTAAAAAATCAAGGAAGTGCTTTAATAGTTTTCACTGATTTTGTGGCTCAGTCTTTTAATGTTTTTGCTATAACCCAGGAGCCAAATCATAAACTCCTTTTCATGATTATATGTCCACTGATGACATTTATGCTATTAGAGACAGATTTTGGATTTAAGACAAAATAAAATCTATAAATCAGTAAGGAATAGGAACAAGACAAACAGAGCAGGGCCCTATATTCTCTGCTTCTATTTTAGGAACACCTATGATATTTTTAATACACAGACATGAAAAAATGTGATCCTTGTTATTTACGTGATAGTGTTTGAAGGCGGACATGGAATTACCTCTCAATAGGTCCATGAAGATCCAAACATATTTTTCCTAATTTATTCTAGTGTCTGTAGATGTTACATTATCTTCTAAAATAACTTCTTACTATGAACTAAGCCTAGCATGCCAGCTAAGGACAGGAGGGTGAGTTGCAGGAATTATTTACTTTGGTGGCCAATGGCTCAGCCTTGATAAGGCTACTCCTTGGTGTAACGCTTACATGTTTGCTATCTTACAGTAAAAACATTCAGGAACACAGGGAAGAAACGGAACTCACAACATCCTTTTATCCTGCCCAGCCACTTTCCTTCTGGGTTGTCTGTGAGGCGAATTATTTCAATCTTATCCCCCTGTTTGACAGTCAGCTCATTCTTCCCTCCCTTGTGGTCAGCACAAGCTCGTGCCTGATGAAGGACTTGGATGGGTCCTGTTAACTGCAGAGAAGAAGCAACAGAAGAAATTGCAGGTGTGGAAAACCCAAGTTCTTTCCAAAATATTCAGACAAAAGAGAAAATAATTGTAATAGAATCATAGAATAGTTAGGGTTGGAAAGGACCTTAAGATCATCTAGTTCCAAACCCCTACGATGGGGAGGGACACCTCACACTAAACCATGCCACCCAAGGCTCTGTCCAACCTGGCCTTGAACACCGCCAGGGATGGAGTATTCCCAACTTCCTTGGGCAACCCATTCCAGTGCCTCACCACCCTTACAGTAACAAACTTCTTCCTTATATCCAATCTAAAATACTGATTGCTTGCTTCATTAACATTTAAAATAGTCTAGGCAAATAAACAGAAAGGCACAACTCCTGTCCCCAGCTACACAGTTGAAATTAATAACCATGAATGAAAAGATAGAGAAATGGCACAGCAGTAGAGCAGCTGAAGAAGTGACTGGCAAGATCACAGACACGCAAAGTCTAAACGCAACAAAGTAACCATATATGGAGCCTTTTACATATTCACAAAGTATACACATATTTCATTCCAGTGGGCAGCTGCATGTAGGTCCAGCAAAACCACTCATAGAATCATAGAATTGTTCAGGTTGGAAAAGACCCTTAAAATCATTGAGTCTAAGTGTTAAACTAGCACTGACCTTTCCATCACTAAACCACATCCCGAAAGTGCCACATCCATATCTCTTTAAACTACCCACAGAGGTGGTGACTCCACCACTTCCCTGGACAGCCTGTTCCAGTACTAGACAACCCTTTCTGTGAAGAATTTTTTCCTAATACGAGTCAACATATTGGTAGTAAATGAGGTAAGTCAGGAAAGAGGAGACTTTTGTGGGATCTTAAAATTAAAACCAAATAGCTTCCTTTTTCAGATAGAAAAGTAAAAGCTGCTGAAGAGCTAAAGAATGAGGATTAACCAGAGCTAAGCAATCTCTGTGGCATTGGTCTAAAATGAGGTTCTAAAAGAATACAAAAAGAAAGAACTCACAAGCAAACAAAAAACCAACAATCAATCACTTATTACTTGGGGCAAGAGTGGTTGTAGAGACACTCCCAGTTCCCTTAGCTGTTCCTCATCAGACTTGTGCTCCAGACCCTTCACCAGCTTCTTTGCCATTTTCTGGACCTAATCCAGCATAGAATTATAGAATCATAGAATCATAGCATAGTTAGGGTTGGAAAGGACCTTAAGATCATCAAGTTCCAACCCCCTGCCGTGGGCAGGGATGCCTTCCACTAAACCATGTCATGCAAGACTCCATTCAACCTGGCCTGGAACACTGCCAGGGATGGAGCATTCACTACTTTACCCTAAAAAATTATGTAAAAATAGGTATAAAAAAATTCGGCTCAGGAACAGGCAGACAGAAGAGATGTTTAATGCTGTTTCGCTGAGTTACCAGAAACTTGGCTTATGTACCTAGGATTCTGTCACAGCCAAGACCAAGTTAGGGCTAAATACACTTAACCTCAGTGTCTCTCTAGTGAGGTGGTCAAATCACGATTTCAGGTGCAGCCTCACCAGCGCCAGTACAGGGGGATGACCACTGCCCTGTCCCTGCTGCCACACTGTTGCTGTTACAAATTGTATGACTAAATGTGCATTAACATAAATATGTCTACCACATAACATCCTGTGTTTATAATTCTGGTCTATAAATGATTCTACCAGCGCTCACAAGAGATGATCACAACGTCTACTGAAATTCAGGATTCTCTTTGTGAAATCTTTAGTACATGTTATGAAGAAACTGTTTTGGATTTAGTATCTGTGCTTTTAAGATATATGTGATTTTGCAGAGGCTAGTGGCCTTCGACAATTATAGACTAGCTCAGGCAGTGAAGAAATGTGAAAGAAAATATACACTAAAATATATTTGTCTGCATTTAAGAATAACAACATACCTTAATGGCTGCAAGAGAACAGTGTGCAGTCTGAGAGCATTCTGTGCACTAATGCCTACACTTCACAGGAGTGATTTGAAAAACAGACTTGGGGCCTGCCAAACACCAGCTAACCCACTATTATTAACTATTACTATTTTCCTTCAGTATTTACTCCTCAGCTCATGGCAGTCTCTCTACAGCAGACCAAGGCTATGATGTGAGAGAATCACCATGTCTTTACTGTGTACAGAGAGTAATATGAAGAAAAAACAAAGCTGCCCAGTATGTACAATGATTCTGAAAGCAGTACAGTGAGTGCAGTGAACAGGCATTAGTCAACTGAGAATGTCTGGCAGGTTTGTAAACTGTGGTAGCATGCTGACCACCGGCTATATAAAAATGATACAAACCAGAAAGAACTGTCTCATCATTTAGCCCATAGCTGGATGCACCTTTAGGTCTCTTTAGACCAAGGAAAGGGTAATGTATTGTAGTAGAATGTTGAAATCTCTTAAGGGCTGGACACACTTGTATTTCATTCCAGCGAAGCAAACCCCATTAAGTATATGTGATCCAATTTCCACTTTTATTAAGGACTTTTGATGATATCTTAGTGATGTAAATGCTTTTCAAACAGAAAAGTGAAAGGAAATGTTTTTAAGACTTTTTTTACATAAAAAGAATGTGAGAAGGGAGTTTAATGAAAATTGTATAAGCACTGAAACTGACTTTGCCCTCAGTACAGAGCCTGAACTCTAGTACATACCAAACATAAAAGGGTAGCTTAAACCTTTATTCAGAATTCATCCAGGTGCTTGAACTACCTATCATAACAAATTGTTTGTTTCTAGCTGAAAAGTGATTTTGAACTTGACAATGCTAAACAATGCTTCGTACATGTCTTTGGTTAGATTACAAAACAAAAAGCTTACTTTGAACTTCTTCCTTATTTCTTTCTCTTTCTTTTCTTTTCCCTTTTGTTCTTTCTTCTCTTGGTCCATTCTTCTCTTTTCTTCCTTGTCCCACTTCTCTTTTTCCCTTGATGATCTGAAAGTACATTGCCAGGATTGAATGTAGCCATGAAGCAAATCTCACTAAAGCCACCTTTTCCAAGGTTAACAAAGAACTATACCTGGTGGAAAAAGACTGACATCAAAGCCACACATTCCAAACTCTAGTCTGGATGCAACAGGTAGAGTAAGCAGCCCTTTATCTTATATTACGAATATAATTTAAAGTGGCCGTCCTTAAGAGGACAATGTACCAGAGAAGTTTATCTGGAGGTAAAAAAACTGGCTCTATGTATACATGTCTAAACATTACTGAGCTAATTTTAGAAAGCAAGCTTGGAAATTGGTAGCTGTCTGGGTGCTGTGGCACTGACTGCAGCTGTTAAATATTTACTCAGGACATCAGTGGTTGATGCAGCCTGAAATGGAGCCTGAGCTACCACTGGACTATGGTTTTAAACCTAATTGCATTCTACATAAATGACAGTCAGTCTTCTGCACCACATCACAAACATGCCTATCACACCAGGGTACATTGCCTTCTGTGCTGGATGGTACTGAGATCTAGGCCCTGGCATGTAATTATGACTATAGCTGCAGCTCTGCTTTTTGGTGCCAATAGTTTCACTGGAAGAGCTGTGCTTTACAAATGCTATGGAACTGAGTGTGGTCCCTCCTCTTCCTTTTTTGGTGCTTTAGCTAAACTAATATGCTCAAATTATACTAAAAAAAGAAGACTGAAGAAGGATTACTTGCTTTGCTTATGTAGTTTTAAAATTATCTGTTTTCAGAGGGAATTAATAAGTTTTTGCTGAAAGTCATTCTACGTCTTAAACAAGGAGCTTTAAATTGTTGCTGATTCCAAGGGAATTAGCTTTTCTTTGGCTATTGTCATGCAGTGAATCCCATACATTTAGACATTAGCAGGACAAGGGGCTTCTCAAAGGAAGGGACTAAATGGCAGAAGAATAGGTTGAGTTCATATTCTGTCTCGGTACCTATGCTAGAGGACTCAGGCCATAAGTAAATTGTAAATCCAGCCTTTCATATGAGTTCTAAGAACATCTACCAAGAATGCAAGAAAAACAACCACAACAAAAGCTCTATCTGGGACTATAGTACCTAGGGGCTGAGCTTATTTTTCCTCCTAGGCTGTAATTCCAAACAGTGATTCAGACATGTTCCTTAGATCAGAAATCAGATTTTTGTTACCTTGATCATAGTAATCACATGATTTTATTGCGGATTTTTTCCAGCCCAGGGCATAGCAGATCTAAGTTGGAAAGAACCTGTGAACAACTGGACTTTCTCTGGGCGACATGAATGAATGTAACAATGCCTGGCAGCAACTGCCGTGGAATCACTCTTTTATGCCAGGTGAAATAACTTTGTTAGCAAGCTTTTAGTAATAAAGATACAATAGGTTCTAGAGTTTGAAATCACTACCTGATGTCATTTATGTCTTCGTACATCTCACCATCACTCTCTTGGCCCTGTAAGAATAATTCAGTTTTCAGTGGAAAGACATGAGGAAACTGGACCTGCTATGTAAGCTTCATAAAAACTATATAAAACCATTTCCAGCAAAATGAAAATATAAGCAAGTTTAATCATCCCAAACCAAGTTACTATATTATTCAAACCCACTGTTCCTTTTTTCTGGCTTTGTTTTTATGACACTGTATCTGTGAAGTCCTGGTTATGATGATACTAGTATGTTGCTTAATCCAAAGTGAACGTTTCAAGAGCAGTGTTAGTCCTGGAAAGCCTTTATCTGCATTGATTATTGCACTGTCATGATGAAGGTTAAGGGTTAGCAGTAGTTAAACTAGAACATTGGGATCTACATGGGACCCAGATGAGGGTCTCAAAGACTGTTTTAGTCTTAATACATCCAATATATCTACTTAATGACACCAATACAAACCTGTGCTGAACTGAGACAAGTGGTTTATTACAGAACAAAACAATGTTGTGGTTTAAGCTGCTCTTGTTTCTGGAAAATTTTAGTGAAACAAAATATTAATGGAAATAGAAAGGGTATTTTGGTTTTTTTAAAAAATCAATTTCTGGTGTCTATCCAGCTTTCATAATAAGTTCCAGTTTTCTCCATGGTTTTATTTCTGCACTTCACAATAGTAAGTGTTTCTACAATTGACTGTCAATATACTGGATTAATTCAGCAATTAGTTTTCTAATGTGTTGAAAAGATTTTACTAGATTTGTAACTTTGTGCTAAAAGGATAGGTTTGTCAGGGACAATAACACTTACCCCCTCTGTGTTTCGATGACCTATATGACAAAAAATGAAAACAGGGTATTTATTTTTTGATGTACAGAAAATAATTCATTCTAGCATTAACTATTTGCAAATTCCTAGTAATACCAGTGATATTAAGTAGAAATTTGTGCAGGCTTCTGGCTTTTAATGAGGGTATGAAAGCAAAAATCAGAGTTTTTTTCAGTTTGCTTTTGTAATACACTGTAAACTAGAAATATCTACAAAATAGCATATTTCACCATGTATTTTTAAAAGTGGATTTTTTTTTTAAAGATTCTTTAGTGACAATGATGAACTTACCTATGCTATTTGTTTACAAAAATGCCTGTTTATGCAAGAAAGTAGTTGCTAAAAATCTAATAAATCCAAATAGACCTCAAAGAATTTGTTTGCATCAGGCCCACAGCTGAATATGGAGGCAAAGGCTTTTCTGCTAAGCTAGCCTCTACCCTGAGCTGCAGGAGAAGAAACTGAATTTCCTCCTTCTTCCTTACTCTGTTAGCGGTTAGGTGAGAAAAGAGCTCGGGCTCAATTTCAGCTCCACAGCTCACATTGCTGTATGGCAGGGATGGCTAGCACACTAAATGATGCATACTGTGCTTGGCAGAAACCAAGTCCTCCAGAGGAGAGATCAGAAGGCAGATTGGAATTCTTTGTGTCACAATCTGCTTCTCTGGCTGCTCCTGGTACAACATAGTGACTCACTGCCTCTTACTGAAGGCAGACCACAAAGAGACATTAAAAGCACAGTCAATAATTTATTTTTTTTTTTAATCAAGTATAAACAATGCCTGTTTCACCAGAGCACACAACTTCAACCTTGGAAGAGCAGCATTCCTTTTGGTTCAGATTTGAAAACCTGATAATTTATAGTCCCAGCATACTTCCAACTGAATAAAGGGGGGATATTTAAAGCAGTTCCCGAGAGTACGCCATATTAATTATAGAACAGTTAGTGTTATGAGACAACTAACTTCAAGCATAAAACTGCAGAAACAGCATAATTAGTAATCCAGGTCACTCACAAATACAATTTCCTTTTGCTTATCTTATAAATATAGTATGCTTACACCTTCTTACAGCTGCCATTAATAAAAATGTATGCAACTTACCCTGCGAAACAAATTCAACATCATCATAATTTTCTTCTTTTTCTGTACTTCTGTAAATATGAAAAAGTGGACATGTGAAACCTATGAAGATGGCATTTTCAAGCACCATTGTCCTGGTGTTTTTTTCAGCTATTTTGTGCAGTGGGTGGACAGGCTGTTGAGCCTTGTATGCTACTTAAGTACCCACAAGATACCCTAATTGTTCTTCCTAAGGGCAACTTTTTTTTTTTTTTTCCGCATGGGGACACCTAGATTCTAAGTATAAAAGGAGAAAATGAGCCAAAGGCACTCTGTGGAGAAGAACTTACCTATGCTATTTGTTTACAAATGAAAATTGTATGAAAAAATATAAGAGGTGGGCTGACTAAATGGAAAGAATCTGTTGGGCTTTTCAGCCATCTTTGCAGGTGCAGGCTTCTTACATAAGCAGAATGCCAGACTTTTGCTTCACGTTAAATATAGCTCTAAAATATGCTCCTTGACTTGCAGAGCTTAAAGTCTGAACAAGGGAGAAGAGAAACAGTGGTATAAGGTTAGGCCAGGTAAAAGTCTCTGATGCTGTTAAATTTAAAAGTGCTGTCAAACTGAGAGAAGCAAGAATTGAGAATGTAACTAATAATAATATCAGGGACTTTTAACTTTAAAATACCTTATGTTAGTTGAAAGAAAACTAGAGCTGACAGCCATCAACAAAGAAATGTAATCAAGGAAAGGACTTGAAAGCAGAATGTGATGTTTTAAAATTGGCCTTGTGGAGAAAGCAACCAAGACAGGGTGAAAGGAACAATGTCAGCATCCAGGCACACATTTTCAGCAGAAGGGAGGGTCCAAAAGGCACACAGGAGCAGGTGAGTGGAAGGACAATCTGTAAGTAAATTTTCCAGATCCCTGAAGACAAAAGAGGGCACACTTGAATCCCTTGGCAAGGAGGTTGTCTGGGGAGCTGCAGCAGGGGCTGCAGAGAAGTGGCCAGTGCTCCAGCTGCTGGATGGGATGGAGATGGCAGCTGCACAGGGCTACCCTGACAGAGCCAGGGGAATGGTTCCACAGCCCTGATCTCAGTAGCAGTGCTGGGCTGATGTTGTCACGCCATCCATACAAAAATACAGTATTTTTGCTAATACACACCTTTCTAATGCCTAATACATTCTCTCTGTTGTCTGTTTCCTGCTATTTGCCATAACCACTGGCCAGAGAGCGGATCATTATTCAGGCTCAGCTTGTTTCTGGTCAGTTTTGACACTAGATTGAAGTGGTTTTAGCTCTTCATCACTGAGAGCTTCCCATTTTGTATGCAGCTCTTTGAGGAAGGATCTAGAAAAGTGCCCTATATGTGACAGAGGCTTTTCAGTGTTATCACAACAGGCTACAGCACAACCCCTGTTGCATTTTCACAACCAGCACTGAGCTCAGTATCTCCAGATTGCAAAGCTGTTTCCAGGGGTATCAACTGATAGAGCTGACCCTCCTGGTCCTCTTTCCCCAGAAAAAGGCAGGGGAAAGCTTTAGTTATTGATACGAATGATTTTCTACCAGTGTGTGAAGCCCTTGAACTGTTCTGGTGTAATGGACGCAGAGGGGTGTCTGTTCCCTCCCTCCTCCCGTTACCAACAAGGCAGAAAAAATTGGTTTAATACATAAGACAATTTGGGGAAGCAATTGAAAAGACGGAGGGTTAAATCTAATCAAACCTAATCCCAAACAGTCCAGAGACAGGGTAGGACAAGGACAGTAGTGTGGAACCTCACTGTCACAGAAATCCGGGACACCTGCAACTTGAAATCTGCTACTGCATGAACAAAGTAGTAGAAAAAGGTGAGAAAATAAAGACCTTTGGGTTAATGTTCACTTACATTGTTTCAAAGTTGGGCTTGATGTTTCTGGGAGGCAGGTTAGGAGCTGCTTGGGCCTGCAGAGATGGGTGAGAGGCTGACGGAGGAGGTGGCAACTCCATAGCAGGGTGTGGTGGAGGTACAGGCAGGGAAAGTGCTGCTGGGGGAAGTCCTATCTGCTTCAAATCTTCATTTCTAGGGTCTGAAAAAAGCAGGGCAGTCTGAATTTGTCAAGCAAACATCTGAGGAAGAAACATCACATTTTACATGAAGCATTAGGATACAATATTGGTACAGCGCGCACCCCAAAGCAAACACATTTTGTTGAACTCACTTAGATATATTTGGTGCTTTATCTTGCCAGAGTAGAACAACTCTGCCTAGAAGAGTGTATAGAAGGCCTTGAAAGCTTTTTTGCCAAGATATGAATAAGACACAAAGATATCAGTTCATCTGCAATTTAAGCTCTTTGTCTTAAAATTGACTTATCATCTAATTCTACAAATTACTTAAAAAGATCAGCTGCAGATGAGCAGATCATCATGTGAGCACTGACGCAGTCTTGCTGGAGTTTACCTTGCTCAGAGACAGAGTTTCAAGGGAAAGGATGAGGGACGAAGAGATATTTTGGCACTGATTAAGGTATGTAATGGTCTCTGTACATCTTCAAATATATTTAGAACCTAAGTTGTAAAAGGCTGGACTTAATTTCCTAGCAAGCCCATACCAGAAAAGTGGTAGTTTGAGAAGCTACACAGAAGCTACACAAACAGGTGCAGCCTAATAAACATGATGATGCAGTGCACCAGGCACAAATACCATAATACATGAGTGTGTTGGTATGTGCATGTGTGCTGCACTGAATTTATGCTCCATGTACAACTATAGTAACCACTGCTTTGAGAGTTCACATTGAGAGAACTTACTCAACACAAGCAAATGATATCACTGTTTGGATGCCATGATGCCATGAAAACTGTAGTTTTCTTTCAAGTATCATGAGTGGATTTAAAGGTACTCAGAAAGAATTGTCCCTAGCTGTACAGAGGGAAGTCCAGCAAAATCTAAGAAAAGGAGAGAAGGAGAAAGAAAATTCACAGTTCAGTTAAACCAATTAAAACTGTAAACAACCCCTTGTTTTCTGGAGATTTTCTTCAAGTTCACACCTGTATAGTGGAAATAAAATCTTCTCAAGAAAAATAAACTTGCACTTCTTTTTTAGAAAAAAGTGGTTTAAACACAGAAGAGTGACAAACATTTAGTAATGCTTAATAACAAGACTGAAAGCTACAGAAACTACTGAAAGAGCTCTCTAGCTCTTTAGGAGTCTGAGTATCTGTCCTTGAGAGAAGGAGAAGGGGAATCAACAACTATTTGAAGGACATCTCATGGGTCACATGGAAATCAAAGTGAAATTAAGAAGCCTTGACCATTTTTCTATTTACCAGCAAAGAACTCAAAAGGTTTTGGATATGCTGGGCTTTGGATATGTTTGGAGTAACTTGTCAGCATGTGTGTCAGCAGTGCTGCATTTGAAACCTGTTAAGTTCCTCCATTACTTAAACAGCAGGATACTGAAAGTCCCAATGCTACTGATGGCACTGGTGAATTCTTCGGTTCTTTTGTTAAGAAACATTCCTCTTGCAAAAGCAGAGCCTTACAATTTAAGGTATGCCAAGATTAAATTTCTATGGTGTCACATATCTTTCTATTCACACATCTTTTAATAATTTTATTCAAAAGCATAATCTAAAAGTCAAGTAAAATAATCCTTTCACTTAGTAGGGGAGAGGCTACAGCAGGGTTAATGTGTGCCAGTTGGAAAGCGTCCATAGGAGAGAAGTGAGAAAGATTAGAGATCTAGAAAACATTGATTCCTAGATATATTGAACAAATGGTGGTTGTTTAGGGGAATATGATAAGACTGAGGGAGAACAAAATTAATACCTAAGCCTCTGACAAAGAAGAAAGGGAAATGTTTTTTCTTCATTTCCATTATGGAGAAGGCAAGAAGTAATGTGTTTAAGGCCAGTAACATTAGTTAGAAGTCATTTTCTAATACTGAAGGTGGAATTTCCATGGCTTGAAGGTTCATGTTGAAGAAGTAGAATAAACTTCTGTCATGAATAAGTTCTAGTACACATATGGATGTACACCATGCTTCTTTATGTCCCTTGCAATTCAAAGATTACATCTGCTCTTTCTTGTCCTGTATTTTAGAAGATATCACATATAAAAAACGTGCCCTATATTGAGTGCAACAACCAGAGATCTACTAAAATACAATTTTGGCTAAAACTTCTCTTCCAGCAAGATGTCCCAGTTGTTTGAAAATGAGAAAAGGAGTATACCACTACAGAGTTTGTTTGGTTAAGTGCTCTCACTGTTAAAATTTGTATTTTACTGTTTCCCAGGCTCATCAGGCTTCAGGTTCTATTACTTTTATTTCTACCTTGGCTTACTAGATTAAAAGTCTTTTTATAACCACTGTTTTCTGCCCATAAAGCACTGATACCACTGAACTAATATCTTAGATTTCATTTTGATAACTTTAAAGACACAAAGTTTTTAGCCTCTTCTCAAAGCTCTTCCTTCCACACACTTCCCTCCACACACCTCCCCCCACCAACTAGCAAATAATTTGTAGCTCTTTCTGTAATCTCTCCAACTTTTCCAGCATTGTAAAAAATCTGGCACTGGAATTCTACACATCATGCACTTGTCTACCACATACAGTGATGAATATTACTAGCCATTCTTAACCTGGCCATATCTCTATTGATTGCATCTAGGGCATTTCAGTATTTTCTCCAATTGTTATCCCTCCTCCTGTTTTGGAAGTGCAGATACCTGAATATCAAACTAAGGCCCATTAGCAAAATCTTTTATTCAAAACCTTTGTAACTATATGAAGAATCCTTAAGGGTAAATCTCTAAGAATTTAGGATTACAGGCTGATAACAATTATGCATTAGACTTTTCTGTCACATCATTGTCCTTACTAATTTGTAGAGCTGTTTAGAACATCTAGATTTGTTCCCAAGACATTACACAACTCTTTGCAGGTATGGTTTACATTTCTTCATTCTACGTATGTACTTAAAGACAAATTTTGGCTAAATAAGCTGGGATTACACATGATTTTCTCTTGTTGTATCTGACTCTCTGAGAACTTTGTGTTCCTATTTAACTCTTCATAGTCTTTATTTACCAGCTATAATGTCTAATTGTTCTAAAATTCCTGATAAAAATGTGTAACACTGGCAATTTAAGCATGTATCTGCAACTGAATTCTTTTAAGCAGATTCTAATGAAAAAAGAAGCCAAAAAGGTGTGTTTTGTTTTGTTTTGTTTTGTTTTAAAGACGTTAGTTGGTATTAATTATATTTTCAAATTTCCATGTTTTAACAGGGTCATATTTCCCTAATACAGTGTTGTGTACATGCATGACACTAATAAATGCATTATGTCTTCATGCACCATTTTTTTCTTGTAACTATTTTTTAGGATTAAGGCAAAAAGTCTGTCCAAGTCTCTGTGCATAATACTTCTTTCATCTGATGTCTCTTGAGAGCCAAATCCAGGCAATAGGTAACTGAGCCAGGAAAGGACATCACATGCATTTTAGATTAATTACTTATTTTTAAGCATAAGGGCTGAGCAAGCTGTCCCTTTTAATTTATATACACTTCTAGAATCTAACAATAACTCAATGATTATCATATTAATGTAAACAATGATTTTTTATTTTCTAACTATTAGAACTGACTCTTCATTGCCGTTAGAGTTGTAATTGCCTACACTTATGACTGAGACTGATGTGGGTGTTAAATCCTTTAATTCTAGTACTGAAAATAATAGGATGAGTTACATTTAGTAGGAAAAAGCTCTTATAATCAGGCCTGTAAAGCCAAAGATATCAAAATGTTTCAGTAGTGTTTTGTTTCCTATTTTAACGGAGCATTTCATTTTGACTCCAGTTCCATCTGTTCGTGTACACTTGGTACACTAAGGATGTGGAAAGTCACTGTGTGGGTAGAGGAACTGAAGTCAGCTCTGGACAATGAGAACAAGAAAAATTGAAACTACATTCTGGCTTCACATGTATCCAAAGCACTCTCATTGCTGGAAACAGTGTTAAGGACCATCACTGTGTGGTAGCTTTGACCACTAGCAAACAGCTCAATGACCAGATAGCCTCTTCCTGCTTCCTGAGACTCTTAATTTTTTTCACATGCGGTGCTGCACTGAAGAAACAGATGCAGAAACTGAAGCTCGTCAAAGAAATGAAAGCGTATATGAAAAGGAATGAGTTCCTCAAAAACTCTACAGGTGTATTACAGCTAAGATAAATTTGCAATTGTAATTGTACATAGAAAGCACCAAATACCCCATTAAACTGTTGCTTGTCATATTAAACTTCTTTAATTGTCCTGGACGTCAGCACTTACAGCAGGCCTATGCACAGAACACTTCAAACACTTCTGTGCTCTTGGAGAACCTTCTCAAACAACTTCCACACATGCAGCGAGCAAAGGTCACATATATTCTTGGAGAATGTTTGTTTATCCAGAAGTTTCAGACACTGAAGTTGGCTTGATGAAGAACTTGCGACTTTGACCTTTGCCATTCTTGGGTTGTGAAGAAAAAACACTGATACCTGTTTGGTAGCTGACATAATACCTACAGAAACATCCCATCCTCCCTTCATATCCAGATATTCCATGTTCAACAGCCTCAGGAGAAATCAACCTGCATATTAACAGTAGCCTAATACCTGTCCTGTGTGAACTCCAAGAGAACCCAGTTAAAAACCCAAAAGAAGTCCAAGTGTTTGGAACCCATGTACTTTATTTAGTCAGAAATAAGTTTCAGGACACAATGGGGAAAAGATCCATTCTCACCTTGCTAAAATCCTCAGTTCTCTACTGAGATACTGAAATTAAGGAGTTATATAGGTACGTTGCAAATAAAAGATAGACTAGGGACAACGTAGGCCCTCTCCGGAAGCTATCGGGAGAACTGGCTACCCTGGATTTGGAGAAGGCTGAGGTTCTTAATGACTTCTTTGCCTCAGT
>JARCZZ010011976.1:0-12540 GCA_030323915.1 Brotogeris chrysoptera | reverse complement strand
CACCTTGTTGTTTTTCATGTGCCTCAGCATGCCTTCCAGGAGAATCTGCTCCAAGATTTTGTCAGGTACAGAGGTGAGGCTGACTGCTCTGTAGTTCCCCGACTCATCCATTTGCCCCTTCTTGAAAATGGGGGTTATATTTCCCTTTTTCCAGTCATCCGGAACTTCACCTGACTGCCATTTTTCAACTATGATGGACAGTGGCTTAGGAACTTCATTTGCCAGCTCCTTCAGGACCCGCGGATGGATTTCATCAGTCCCATGGACTTGTATAAGTTCAGGTTCCTAAGATGGTCCTGAACCAGATCCTCTCCTACAGTGGGCCCAGGGTCTTCATTCTCACACTCCCTGTGTTTGCCTTCCAAGACTTGGGTGGTGTGGTCAGGACGTTTACCAGTGAAGACTGAGGCAAAGAAGTCATTAAGAACCTCAGCCTTCTCCAAATCCAGGGTAGCCAGTTTTCCCGATAGTTTCTGGAGAGGGCCCACATTGTCCCTTGTCTGCCTTTTATTTGCAATGTACCTATAGATTCCCTTCCTGTTATCTCTCACATCCCTAGCCAACTTTAATTCTAAGTGGGCCTTAGCTTTCCTAACCTGGTCCCTAGCTTCCCAGACAACATCCCTGTATTCTTCCGAGTTACAAAACTTTCTATTTCATAAATGGCTGTTCTGATATCTTATCTGATCTATTTTTGTCCTTATGGAAATAAATTCACAGAAAAACAAAGTCGCCCATTGTAAGCACAGCAACTGCAGCATAATTGTTGTCAGAAGCTACCACATAATTGTAACATAATCTTTCAAAAATTTTGACCTTTGCCTTATTCTTTGTAAATTTTAATAATGTAGCTAATTTAGCTTGTAAGTGGAAATTTTGCAACTGCCTTTAAGTACATTAAAAACAGTCAAACAAAAGCATACAGAAGTCAGCACGGAGGGTAGTTTTACACTGGATTCTATGGTATGAATATAACAAAGTATATGAATATATATATTCATATATATTGAATATATATGAATATATATATGAATATATATGAATATATAAGGTATGAATATAACAAAGTATTTATTGGAAACCACTCACTAAACTGACTTTACTTAAACCTTCATAAGTATCAAACTAACACAAAATTACTGTAAATCTCTTGAATTTTTAAAGTACTTCCTTATTTTTTTGCATGCAAATAGGATCAGTGTGAAGTATCATAATCCCACAGCTGAAAGTTACTATTCCCATTCATCACCCTCCTCAGTTCAAATACAGTTACCATCATTAAGACAAAGAATCATTCAGGCTGAAGAGAAGTCTCAGAGCCAACCTCCTGCTCAAATCAGAGCCAACACTGAACTCAGAGCAAGTTGCCCAGGGATTTACTCACAGCTAGTCCATGCTGACTATTCTGAATTAGCTGATTTTAATCCATGCATCCAGAAATCTCTTCATGATTTTCTCAGGGAACAGCCTGAAGTTCTTTAGATTGTGGTTCTTGGCATTTTTGAGGACAGGACATTTGCTTTTCTCCAGTCATCAGGAATCTCCCTGCCCCAATGCCTGCGATCATTCAGACACGATAAAGTTAGCATCCTCTGCGTCCTTGGAAGCATCCCATTTTGTTCCATGTGCTTTGATAGGTTAAGATTTCTCAGGTGAACCCTAACTTGATTCTTTTCCACTTCTGTTATTTCCTCTCCTCCTTAAACCCTGACCCTGGGCACAAATGCATCATTTAATGAATCGTGATTTCAGTGGTAGTTTCAACTTAATAGCAGTCATAACTGACCTACTAACAGATTTCTTAGTGTAATTCAGTAGACAGTATGGAGGGAATAGCATTCAGTGAAGCTAGGTCCTATTTCAGCCATCACTGTCAGCCAAATAAATGCTTGTCAGACTGAATCCTTGGCTGAATAAGATTTAGATATCTAAAATCAGACTAGACAGATCCCATCCCTTATGTGTACACAAGGTAACCATGGAAGTCTGTATGCATGAAATATTAAAAAAGTGATAAATCGGATATGTTTTCTGCTATTCCTTTGTATGTTATGTGTAGACAATAAACTTCTGACAGGTTTATTATACCTAATGGCAAGTTATTTTCAAATACAGACTTACAAAGTTGGAATCAAAGATATGAACATTTCCGGGTATGCACCAAATACATAGTTACGGGCTACTACTTGAAGATTCATACCTTTAGGATGCGAATGTTGGCTTAACTAATTTCCTTGTTTTTCTGTTTTCACATTGAGGGAAATTCATCATTCATTTCAGAAAATTCTACTCTAAATCTGATCTTTTGGAAGCTTAGTTTGAAGGAAGTTAATATTTGTGTTGAAGAAATAACAAACAATATTTTAAAAAGTCTGTGTTCATAAATAAATATTTTGAGTATGTTGAGTTTCCTGTATAAGCAATTCCCAGCTTACTGTCCAAGTGTAACTCACAATTTTTCTCTGAAACATTTGCTCTTCGCTAGACATGCTGAAGTAGCTTAATGATTCAATAAATAAATGCATTCATTACTTATTTAGTATAGTACCAGATGAAAGAAAACAGCCAGTGTCACCTACAGATTTTCTTTTCTGTTAAAAATTATCCTGATAGCAGTGACATTTAATGAGAAGCAATACGTATTACTGAGGTTTGTGATGTGAAGAGGTGAGAAGGGACTGTTGTTCTGCTCCTGGTGATGCAGGTGATGGTGCAACTTTCTTCCTGTTATAAATGATCTGGCCTGAGAATTTCCATTCTGGTGTCACTCAGAGAAATGTTAATGACTTTTCAATCCTACTTTTGTTTTTCATGTCAGTGTGCTACCTAAATTCAAGACACTGCCTAGGAATATATTTGTGCTTGTAACTTAAATCAGCAGGTGATCAATGTTTAATGTTTACACTGCAGACATCTCAAGATTTCTTAGCACCTAATTACATTTGTATTATCAGATTATTGTAAAAAAGCCATCTTGGACCAGCTTCTTATCCCCAGCAATACATGTGATGACACTGATTTCAGTGGCATCCCATTGAAATGAGGACTTATATGAATTAAGAATCAAACTCTTATTGGAAGAGATATTAAAGTTGGGGGAGGGGTAAGAGTAGAGGCGTGTCCTTTTGACATGTTTATCAGACCTTACATGCTTTTTCAAGATGGATTACAGAAGAAGAAAACCCATCCACGTTCCTACTAACCTAACAAACAGATGTGTTAGCCTCTTATAATACAAAGAGTTACAGGATCACTATTAGGAATAAATAAGAATATTTAGGTGACAAGTTGCACAACACCACCAGTGGGTTTCTATTAAGTCCAGGCTGTATATAAGCTTTTATGGTATGATTGCCAACGACACTTGAGAATAAGGTTTAGGAAAAGAAACTAAGGAAGAGATTATACAGTAATTTAAGGGTAAACCAGCTGCACTGGAGAATCTAAACTGAATACTTTCATGAAAACCTGTCTAGGATGAACCAGTATGAGTTCAGGAATTACTTTACTCTCCAGTAACTAAGCCACAAGAAAAGCAGTCTTGAAGGAAAAGTGATGAACAAACCTGAGGCTCTATTAAACCAGGAACTCAGCATGAAGCACAAGAAGTACAAGCAGAAATTTCAGTTCTTCAAGCAACCTGATAAATATATCTTGACCAGCTACTGAATGCAAGGTAGTGCTTTGGCTATATAGATTATCCACACCAAAGGCTGTATAAATTGTTTTTATGTTACAGTGTAAGGATGGGAGAGTTGGAGAGCAGAGAACCAACCCCAATGATTAAAAGAGAATATAGAAATCCTGACTGCATGTTGTAAAATCACATCTTGCAAATTATTTCATGAAGAATGATTAAAAATAAAAAAAGAAAAGAAAAAAAGGCTGCATTGTTTGGATTATCTGACAATAGCTGGGACTTTTGCATATGTCAAGTTCCTTCACCATGAAACTGATGAACACTTTAAACTGTGATGCAATTTTCTTAGGAAATGGGTTATTCGTACTCTGTACAATATACTGTACATCCAGTTTATCTATTTTACATACTGTGTCATAAAATGAGCAAGGGACCATTTTCTGGTTCTGAGATCAATGTTTCAGCTTCATCTGCTGCACATCTAAACCTCATATTGAAGCTTATAGGTCTATGTAACACCAAAGTTAACACCATCTAAATACCAGAACGAGTCCCATCTATGAGGTGGCACTTTGAAGTCTCAGCCTGTCGTAAACAGGTAAAATAGATTGAGCTAATTTTACATCAGAGGCCAAAGAGGATACAATAGAAAATGTTTTTTATATCCTTTGCAGACAGCTGTGCTACTAATAATCTACTTAACGCTACATGCAAATCTCCTAATCTGAATGGTTTTGAACCCTTGGTTCACAGTTGCAAGAATACTGCCCCAGCCACCATTCTGGAATGATAAAGTAGTGGGACAATCTTTTCTGCTGGACCTTCACACAGAAAAAAGTGCAATGGATGGAAAACAAAATAAAAAAAAAAAGAGAA
Organism: Brotogeris chrysoptera; assembly: GCA_030323915.1. Lineage (NCBI taxonomy): Eukaryota > Metazoa > Chordata > Aves > Psittaciformes > Psittacidae > Brotogeris > Brotogeris chrysoptera. The sequence continues at coordinate 8,024 of JARCZZ010011976.1, read as the reverse complement.
TATGACTTTCCAGTTCAAAGAGAAGGAAGCTCTCAAGGAAGGAGGAGCTCCAGAGCTACTGAAGAGAACTTCATGATGAATAGAGATGTTTACTGTGCAGCCTCAATTTATTACTCAAACACACTCTCTAGTCACCTTTTTATACCAGCTCTAGGTTGTTCTTCATACAGGATATGACAACACTTGCTACCTCTGGAGGCAGTCATATACAGGGGTAGTTGCATCAAAAAAACAACCAAACGAAAAACCCCAAACCACAAACCAAAACACAGAGAAAGAGGAACACCTCATTTAGATCTTCCAAGGCAGGCTCTGTTAGGCCATTTCTTTTCTCTACAGGGAGACAGAGCCCACAGATAATCCAAACCATACTGCTGTAATAACTAGAGCTAGTAACAGAGAACAACACAAAATCTGTCAGTGGACCTGATCAGTCAGACCATTTCTGAAAATACAGAGGGGGAAAAAAAAACCCAAACTATATAAAAGTACTTGTCTCATTATGCATTATTACTTGTGCTCAGAATTAAAAAGGATGCTGAAAAAAAATTATATTCTGGGAGATCTAAGAGCAGGAGGGAGAGCAAATAGACAGTAAATGTAAACGTTTATCACAGTATCTTAAATTGCCAGTGAGCTAAAGTGGGTTTTTACCAGTTTTGCTGAAGAAACATTTAGCTAGAAGCTTATAAGGTAATAACTCTAGTTTTGGTTTTAAATGCAAGAATGAAAGTTCACTCAATAGTGCAAACCATTCACAAGCAGAACTATGTTTGAAAATAAAGCTTTTCCAGATGGAGCTTGATAAAACTTGATTTAAGGAAGGTAAAAATAACTCCAAATGAGCATCCCTCCAGAATATGAGCAAGCACAATACTCTCTAGTATGTAGCGAACAGACTCTAAATATTTCAAGCATATTAAAAACAAATAGCAACAAAATTCTGGATTAAAAAAGAGACATTGAATCATAGGATCATGGACTGGTTTGGGTTGGGAAGGACCTTAAATCTCATCTAATTCCAGCATCCTACCATGGGCAGGGACACCTCACACTAGACCAGGTTGCTCAAAGCCCTGCCTAACCTGGCCTTGAACACTGGCAGGGACGTAGCACCCACAGCTTCTCTGGGCAACCTGTTCCAGTATCTCACCACCCGCACAGTAAAGAACTTCTTCCTTATATCTAATCTAAATCTATCCTCTTCTGGCTTAAAGCCATTCCCTTTGTCTATCCCTACATGCATTTGTAAAAAGGCCCTCTCCAGATTTCTTGTACCCCCCCTTCAGGTACTGGAAGGCTGCTCTAAGGTCTCCCCAGAGCCTTCTCCTATCCAGGCTGAACCACCCAAACTCTCTCAGCCTGTCTTCACAGGAAAGGTGCTCCAGTCCCCTGATCATCTTTGTGGCCTCCTCTGGCCTCACTTCAACATGATCCTTCTTAAGCTGGGGACCCCAGAGCTGGACACAGTACTCCAGGTGGAGTCTCACAAGAGCAGAGTGGAGGGTAAGATACTTTTTAATTTTGCTTACCTCTGTGAAAAATATAAAGATACAGGTTAGACTGCCCATTTATAGTGATAACAGCTCTCACAGATAGTGTAATGTGCAGTGAAAGCTGTCATGAACAGGGAAAATTTGAAAAATCTTTAAAGCTTAAAAAAAAATTGGAAATATGATACTATAATAAGATCTGTTGGGCTTTTCTGCTAAGCAGTGAAGATAAACTCTGTGAAAGGAGAAATTTTTTATCTAACCTTTATCCATACTCAACACTGAAGTTAAAAGCTGAAGTAAAGAGTGTCTTGTTTCCTTCACACCTACATCAAACCCAAATGCCTTGTAAACTATCTATAAAGAAATTAAAGATAGCATTGATGTGTCTACCTAAAGTTGGAAACTGCAAGTAATTGAACTCTGTGGAGGTTAGTAAAAATGCTGTAGCTATCCAAGAAAATGAATCAAAGCTGTGAGTCTCCGTAAGTCCTTTTTTTAAACATGCAAAAACCTGGGAGATGCAATGTGTACAAGGCACAGCGAGACTGACAGTTCTGATCAAATATAAACATTAACACTGTTCAAACGTTGCAACTTAGTTACTAGCTGCCTGGTCTGTATAACCTATAGGGAAAATAGCCTGATGCCATATTGCACCATATTAGTATAAACAGAAGTAGATTTAAGTTATTTTAGTGTAAGAAAAAAACCCCAACCAAACAGCAGCTGATGAAGTTTTATGTAGAATAAGTTGTATTAATGTATTCTTAAAAGCTACCTTCCATTTACTCAAGAAAAATAAAAAAGCTGTAGGAAAGAAAATTCTACAGCCTAGGAATTCCAAAGTTAAGTTTTGCTGTGCAATTATAACTGCTCCCTTTTGCTTACATGCTATGACAGTGTAATTGTTTGATCACCTACTAATTTTCAAATGATACATTAGAATATCTTGCAATAACTTTTACAGCCCTTATGAGACACATTTTTGAAAGTATGTTTTTCCTAGGGACTTTTTCTACATCACTAGGTCTTGGTAAATAAATCTTATTGATGGACTTTCACATACAAAACATTTGTATATTTATGAAAAGATTGGTGAAAACCTATAATTTTATCAAGAAAATTTTATATAACGGTGAAAATGAGGATAAATTGGTCACATTACAAAAGCATGCAAATACATTCAGTGAAGCTCAGTTTACTTTACCAACCCTTTAACTGTCTGTCTTCTCTATGACAGAGAGGACCCTAGGAAAACTAACTATAGACTGAAGAGTACTGGTGAAATCCTTTCAAGAACTTCAGCTGTGGAGGTATCTGCTGAAGAAGTTTTCAAAACTTCTTCCTCTAATGCACAAGTTTCATGGACAAACATATAACACCCAAAACTTGCGGGTTTTTTTCCCTTCATCTATACGTAGAAGTAATTTACAAAAACTGGCACAGTAAATGTATTATGGCCAGCAGCCAAAAAACAATATTAGAAGTTGCCTGCCAAGCAGGTAATCTTGTTTGTGTGAGAGGGAAATAGAGCTGTACCAATCTTCTTATTTGACCAACTCCTAGGGAGTGCCACTGCCAGGGAATGCCCCAAATGATGTAAAACCAGGAACTCTACAGCCAACAAAGCAGTTCACACCAGAGGGAAAAACAAAGGAGCTTATAGTCTCTTTCTGAGACTGCACAGGACTGCAAGAGTCAGCGCAGCTGTCGATGTTGGCATGTCACAACACATGCTCTCCAGCAGCAGCCAGACTGACTGCTCCTGGCACAGAAGTCTTCACTGAGATGAAGCTCTTAAAAGAGGACTTAACCACCTGGGTCTCAGGCTGCAGAGAGATCCTATTGCTTCTCCCCAAGACTGCTGGAAGTGATGGTGTATTCACCTATATGAGGCTCTGCTCAAATCATTGAGGTACCAGGTGAAAATGCCAAGGAAGTTGAACAGGCACAGTGTTGGAGGGAGTGAATGGGAGGAAATCTACAAGTTCTTGATGAAGATTTATCAGAGGTCATCCAGAAGCTACATTTGAGTGAGTGGTGGCTGGAAATGCTTGTCACTTTCACCAACAGAATGAAGGATCCTTCTATTACTACACACATGCAACTGAGGAATACTTGCAACAGGGTAAAAAGAACAAGTTCCATTGGGGGTTCCAACTGACTCATATGCTAAAAATCTGAGATTAAGAGGCACTAAGAAGCTGCAGTGGTAACCTGCTTTCCACAGGTGAGAGAGGCACCAAGCAGCTGATAAAGCTTGCCGTATTTGGAGGTTTGTTTGCAGGTGCTTGAATCTAAGATGTTGCAAAGAGATTGCCAAGGCTTTCCCAGCCCTCAGAACATAATAACTATCATCCTTGTGAGCACCAACATTGTCAAGAGAGACTCCAGGGCTCTTGTGACCTAAGTGGAAGAGCACAGGAGCCCAGGCAGGCTAGGGAGGAGTGGAAATCTGCTATGGATCAGCAGCTGGCTGAACAGCCAATTTTGTAAGCAGTGGTCTGGTTTCTATGACCACAGTACTGTCTTCGAGGAACGAAGACAAATGCAGGGAGATAGCATCTATCAGTCAAAATGTGGCATCTTTTAACAGGCTCAACTCATAAGGATAGCTTTAGATTACACTTGTCAGGGGATAAAGCCTAAACCTTGGAGTAGGCAAAGAAAGGAGGACAGAGAAGAAGGGCCTGATGGACAGTATAATAGGGTAGGTTCACACTTCCCCTGAGAAAGCAGCACAACTGCATGTTCAGTGGAATGGGAAACCTTTCAACTTTGAACTTGAAATTAAAAGGAATTAGAAGTCCTTATACAGTCACACAGCTATGGTCAAAGACTTTTGACCTCACTGGAATCATAGTGGTATAGTGAGATAGCTCATATAGCTGGAGCACTACTTTGGATGGATGCAGATTATTTAGGAACCACAGGCTGTGAGACAAGGAGGAGGCACTTTATACAGCACAAAGAAAAGTCTTGAATGCACAGAGCACTGGTATGGAAAAAGTAACAAACAAATCAAATCTCATCCAACAGGATCACAGGGGAAGTTAACATAGAAAGCTATGAAAAGCGTCTATTGCAGACTGCCTCAACAAAAATAGGAGGTGGACAAAGCTTTCTTTGAACAACATGAAGAAGCCTCAAAATTGCAGGCCCAGGTTCCCATGTGGGGGTCTTTAACCACTTTAATATCTGTTGGAAGAGTAGCATGGTGGACTGTAAGCAATCCAAGAGTTTTCTGGAGTCCACTGAGGACAGACTTTTGACACACGTGACACATGAGACCAACTACAAAGGTCATCCGAGTCTTCTACTAACAAGTAAGGAAAACCCAGTTGGTGATACAGTTATCAATGGAAGTTTTGGCTGCAGTGACCAAGTGACGATAGGAATTTAAGATCCTGACTGAACTAATGAAGGCAAGTAGCAGAATAAAGATCTTTGATCTCAGAGCAGATTTTGGCTTTTTCAGGCATTTGCTTGGCAGGAACCTACCAGATGCTGCTCTAAAGAGCAAAGGAGACAGGAAAGCTGATTAATCTTCAAGGATATCTTCCTCAAAATGCAAGAATATCTCCATCCTGGTGTACTGGAACTTAAGCAGATATAGCAGAAGGTCAGTCTGACTTAATGGGGAACCACTGATTGATCGCAAATGCAAAATAGCAAGTGTACAGAAGGTGAAAGTAGGAACAAGCTATTTAAAGTAGGGACAAGCTATCAAGGAGGATTAGAGAGACACTGGTAGAATGTGCAGGGAAAGAATTGGGAAAGCAAAAGCTCAGTTGGGATTCAAATTGGCAACAAGTCTGAAAGGTCACAAGAGCTTCTATAGGTAAAATAAAAGGAAGAGTAAGAAAAATGTGGACTTATTGCTGAAGAAGTTGAGGGACTAGTGATAAAGGATATAGAAATGCTGAAGTACTCAGTGCTTTCTTTGCCTCAGTCATTATTGGCAAGATCTGCTCCCAGCCACTGGTCCTTCCCAGGTCCCTGGGTCTAAAGGCAGAGTCTGCGGGAGCCAGGCGCTACCCACGGTAGAGGAAGAGTGAGATGATGATAATTTAAGCAAGCTGAACATACAGATACATCCAGTGCTGAGAAAGGAATTGGCCAATAATACAGGGCTGCTCAATATCATCTTTGAAAAGTGTCATGGTTTAACCCCAAATGGCAATTAACCCCAGCGGCTGCTCACTCACTTTCCCCCCCTTGGTGAGATGCGGGAGAAAATTGAAAGAGTAGAAGTAAAAAAGCTTGTAGGTTGAGATAAAAACAGGTCAACAGGTAAAGCAAAAGCTGCACACAAGCAAAACAAAACAAGGAATTCATTCACTGCTTCCCATTGGTAGGCAGGTGTTCAGCCATCCCCCAGGACAGCAGGGCTCCACCACAAGTAACAGTTACTTAGGAAGACAAAACACTGTAACATTCCCACCTTCCTTTTTCTCCTTCCTGCTTTACATGCTGAGCACGATGCCATACTGTCTGGGATATCCCTTTTGTCAGTTGGGGTCAGGTGTCCTGGCTGTGTCCCCTCCAACTACTTGTGCACCCCCAGCTCTCTCGCTGGTGGGGTGGTGTGAAAAGCAGAAAAGGGCTTGGATCCGTGTAAGCACTGCTCAGCAGCAACTAAAATATCCCTGTGTTATCAACACTGTTTCCAGCACAAATCTAAACACATAGCCTTATACCAGCTACTATGAAGGAAATTAACTTGATTCCAGCCAAAACCAGCACGATAGGTTATGGGGATCATAATTTTCCTGATGATTTGAAAAATAGAAATGTCACACTCATCTACAGGAAGGTTGAGAAAGAGGGTAGTACACCAGAACAGTCATCTTCATACCAGTCCCCAGGAAAATGGCGGAGCAAGTCCTCCTGGAAATCATTTTCCAGCACAGGAAGGAGATGATTAAGAACAGTCAGTGTGGATTTATCAGGGGAAGACATGCCTGACCTCATTGCTTTCTGTGGATAAGGGGAGAACTGTGAATGCTCTTTATCTTGGCTTTAGCAAAGTTTTAGTTAAAACCACACATAGTGTCTTCCTAGACAGGAGACAGAGGTACTGGATGGGTGGACTACAAGGTACATGCAGAGCTGGCTGTGGTCAGCAGCTCTAAGTCCACCTGGCAACTGATCATCAGTGGAATAATCAGTCCTCAAGGGTGGATACTTGGGGTGATTATAAGGAAGCAGGGAAGCCCACTGCTCCACAAGGGATGGAGAGCTAGAAGCTGAGTGCAACAACACAGGCAGCAGGGCAAGGGCCTTGGTGGTAAAGACCCTGTGCCACAGTACCTAAATGAGGCAAGTGGGGTCTGGCTGAAGTAGCCAGGATGAGACATTGTCCAGTGATCGCAAGGCAAGTCCATAGTGATAAAGCACAGCCGAGATCAACCTAGGATATCAAGGTCAGGGTCTGAGCCTGGATCAGCAGGGCCCATGACCAGGCACAGGTGTGGTTGCAGGACAATGGGAGCTGTAGTTCGGGTGGCAGGCAAACAGTTGAGCTGCAGCTTAAAGCAACTCCTCCTAAGAGGAAAGAGTCATCCTTTGCTGAGGCCTTCCTGGGACCACTCTGTCCAAGGCCACCAGAGGAAGGGGAGTGGTCCTCAGCTGCACTATCCTCAAATTGGCCCTGAGTCCAGGGTGCCAGACCTCCAGGAGGGAGAATGCTCTCAGAGCCCTGTGCCAGACAAACTGATCGAATCTGGCACAGGCCATCAAGATGGTTAAAAACTTTTCAGTGTCTTTAATAAAGACCATAATAACAGGATGAAGTGCATTCTCAGTTCTGTGAATAGTACCACTGACAGAAACAGTTGGTAAGGTGGAGGGCTGGGCTGCCATTTGGAGGGACCTCCACAGAGAAAGCAACTGGATGGCAGGAACCTGCCAGGGAGCAGTAGGGGCTGTCTCCCCTGCAAAGAAAATTAACTGGCAGCAAGGCAGGCAGAGGCAGACTTTGTTAACAAGGAACCAGAATGCTGAGTCATTAAATCTGGGTCAGGATCAGGTCTGGACACAATGAACAGCTCCAGCTCTGATTCAGTGATCGCCTTAAAAGTCTACAGTAACAAGACAGGTCCAGCTGTGTTGATGAGGTGTAAAGCCAAATTGGAGGTTCTGGACCAGGGTCAGGATGAAGAAGGCACAAGATCAGCCACAGCTGTAGATGCTACACAATTGCAGTGTAGCACAGGCACCAGCAGTACAGCCTCAGCTTAAGAGCAGTTTCCAAGGCAATGGAGGGGCATGCCCTCACTTCTATCTTGCTTTGCAACAGCTTTTACCACTGAAGGAGCTGACCTTGGACTGAGACGGCTACAGTCCCTAGCTCAGCCAACTAAAACACTAGAAGGGGGAGAATGTGCTCAGGAACCTGAAAGCATCTCATGAAATTCAGCAAAGGCAAATGCAAAATCCTGAATGTGGGTGTCATGGGTTCAGCAGCAGCAGTCATTTTTCTCCTTCTTGGTAGTTGGTGCAGCACTGTGGTTTTGATTTTGGGGC
>JARCZZ010011975.1:2832-17060 GCA_030323915.1 Brotogeris chrysoptera | reverse complement strand
TTGCTCCGACCCAGGTGTAGGACCTTGCACTTGGCATGGTTAAACTTCATGAGGTTGGCATCAGCCCACCTTACAAGTGTTCCCTTTGCAGAGGTGCTGACGTTACAAGGAGGTTGCTTGGCTGGCACACTAAACTGGAATACTTCTCTGCCATTGCTTTTGATGCAAGAAACATGTTACCTGTGACCACTTGCCTTTCTTGCCAGAGACCATGTCTTTCTGTCTTGCTCCATCTAAACCAGCCCATTATTTCTCAGTTCCTCTCTCTGAAGGCATTGCGTACAGCAAGTGACCCACTGCTTGTTTTTGCAGAACACCTCAGGGAAGAGGGCCAAGGATATCTCAGTGTTTACATACCAGGATGTAATGGCCTCATGTTGCCTGCAGATACGTTCATATCAGTGCAAGTCCAAGGTCAGATCTTGGTTATGAATGGTATTTCTGAGCTCTTGTTACACACACGCACACTTCCAAACTGTGCTAGACTTGCCACAAGCTGTTATCAAGAGATGGAGCCAATGGTGAATCAGCCGTGGCATGCAAGTCCTGCTCTGCTTCCCGTGTTCCGGCTGATGCTTCTTGGCTGTTTAATCTATGTGAGGCGGGAACACCACTGGACATCGGCAGTGCTTTGCAGCAAAACCCATTATCCAGCAAAACACGGGGTGCATGGGACTTAGGAACCACTGCAGAGATCAAGTCACACCAGTGGGACGATCCAAGTATTTGGAGACAAACATGTGCTCAAGTGATCTGTCAGAACATGACCTGCGAAGGTCGATCCTCAAAGTTACTACCAGTGACTTTATATCGATCTTAATAGTACGAAGACTCAAGACACTCCAACACCTAGGGGTACAATGTGGCATTTTAAACAACCATTTTTGTCTTAAGGTATACAATCACTGAGCTGTAAAATCAGTGTCAGCACTTGATTCGGAACATATGCCTGAGACATTATGGAAAGGCATGATAAAGAAACTATGCAATGCATATATATTAATTTTAAATAAATCAATGTGATATTCTGGGATCAGGTGGGATTCTGCAGCTGGAAGAGAAGGACAAAAAGGGGTCATTAGATAGACTTTTAATAAATCAATTTGTTAATTAAGGATCAGGTGGGATTTTCCAGCGTGAGACAGAGGACAAAGAAAGCTCATTAGTTGTATTTTAAATCAATCAATGTTTTAGGTGGTGTGGGATTCTCCCGGAAATACAGGACAGGATCAAATGGAACAGATACTGAAAGCTGCCACTTGAAAATATGTTTGATGTAAGAAATAAGAAATGTTTCACACTTAATGCATCTATATTTTCTAGGCACCCCTTAGTACAAAGCCAGAAGGGTCAGGCTGGAACTCTTGGAAGATTCAAATATTACAGAGACGCCTGTAATATTTTCAAGGAAATAAAGAGGAAAGGTTATTTCAGATTTGCGTGGCTCACCACATCTGGAAAACTGATTTCCAAATGTTACAGCATTCAAAACCATTGGACATGTCTGAAGACCTGGGTCCTAGTCTTTTACCTGAGTCAGACACAAGAAGATGTCATCTACAAGGTATAATAACTTCTGCCAGGTTCCCCACTGCAATAAAGTTCTGTAGGTGCTGAGTTCTTTCTTGTGCCATATCATGACAGGATTTGCTTGTTCTCTGGACACAGTCCACCTCTCACTTGCACACGGTCATGAAACCATGGTGATCACCAGAGCTGACTCCATGCACGCCCAGCTGAGGCTGATGTGACTCTTTAACAAGCACCATTTATTTGTGTACTTGTGTTGATGCAGCTTCTGAAAGCAAAACATGATCTGTGCAAGAAAGGGAGCCAGGCAGGTTGAGAAGGATGACGTTCAAATGACCAAATCTGGCAGCATATTTACTCTTTAATGTTGCAATGGAGAACAGCAATTCAAAGCTATCAATACATAGTAAGGAATGCCAAGCACTACAGGAAGCAAAAGACTTCATCATAATCACTACCCATTTGTTCCTCAGTGTGCTGGACATTAAAAGGAGCTTTTTGAGACACCTTTTCCTCTGCTGCTTTTCTTCTTGCCTTTTCTCAGTTTTGTCCTATCTGCACTCCGCAGATGGAGCCTTGCTTACTGCTGACAGACAACACCACATCTTGCAAGGCTAGTATTTCCTGGGGATGCATCTTGTTGTGTTGTCTGCTGCCTGCACAAATGAGATGCACACGATAATCACCTCCTAGGAAAGCAATGGCTCATCTGTCTCACTGTCACATCTGCCCGTGGCTAATAGGTGTGCAGTATTTGATGTGAATTTAAAAACCCTCCCCTTCCAAAGGTCAGGAGATCAAAAGTTCAGATTTCATTGGGAATTGCCAAAAGAGCCCAGACTGCTGCTCGCTGCCCCAGCAGGCTCCTTGTATGCGATAGCAAGGGATAGGCAGCAGTTCACTTGCTGGTGCTGTTGTTTCTACAGACATATAAAACTGGAGACCCAGTCAGCTGTAGCAAGGAATAATAAAGACATTGAGTTACATACAGTCTTCAGAAATTTCCTCAAAGGGTCTTCAGTTTATTTTCTCACCTCAGTGTGAGGCTTAGCTTTAACAATATGGTTGCCAAAAGGGTGATTTACCCTACAGCTCAGAGGAGCTGGTGTGATGGATAGTGGGTACTATTTCAGCAAAGAAACACTGCCTCAAGTTTTAATCAGCTATGTAAACTAATAGAACCTTGCTTAAAGTATTTTTGGTCCTTCCTTTGTGAGCACATTCTCAACGGCGAATAGAAAAACACAACCTATGTGTGACTTACAATGCCACTCTTATAAGAGGAGAGTCATGCGGAGCCCGAGCACAGCAGCATCTTCAGAGGTTCAAAAGCCAGCAGTAAGACTCAGTCTGTGCTGAAACCCGACCCATAAGCCTAAGACAAAGAGCAGTTTTATTTTCCTGATTTTTCCAGAAAAACATTAAAGTCATTTTAAGTTGAGAATGCAAATAAAGAGCATAAGATTAGTGCTGCGAGACAGGGTTTGTTTCTTGCAGCAGTAACTTAAACAACACTTCATTTTCTCAATTGAAGACTCATAATCCATTGCCCAGTCATAAAAGGATGTTGTTTTCTTTTAGGAAAAAATCAGTGGTTTATATAAAACTCATTTTCTGTACATAACCTTAATAAAAAAAGAAAAGAAGAGGAAAAGAGGGGCCTCAAGAGAAGGCACGTTTCCTGAAAGGGCCAAACAAGATGTAACAAAAGTAAACAATCCTGTGGCTCCTACTCAGACACGTTAGCTTGCTCTCCTCCTTCAGGGGAAGTGCAACATCCCTGGAAATGGGAGACACTGAATTGCAGTTGCAATTCAGAAGAACATCAGTCAGCAAAACACTCAAGTACATACTTGAGTGCTATTAGTGTAATTGGGACACAAGTGTATGATTGAAGTTAAGTATGATTAAAGTTAAGTTTCTTTAAGATAAATGGGTTAATGCAGATGTTCAGGTAATTTTGAGCATCAAGGACAGCAAGTTTAAGCAATTTGTCCAAACTTACATGTGAGTTTTACAGGAAACCACCATTTCTGATTTCACAAGTCCCAGTCTCAGCCACCCAAATGCCTGAAAACTTGTCATTCCATTCACTCGGTATTGACATTCTGACTATTTTCTGCATGTTACTATGATGCTTTTTGAAAAGCCAATCAGGGGAACCCCAGGGCTGCTTAGGCTCAGTTGAGGAGGGGGCTGAGCTGGATTTGCCATAAACTTTATCGAGAAAAGTTGGTCAAGGTGATTTCTGGACACTGGCAAGCTTAGACACCAAAGTGTGTTTGTACTACAAAGTCATAGAAGAATCAGGGACTGAACCTTTGTACCTCTTATTCTGCATACACAGGGACAGTATGCAGGACTGTACACAGTGCTGACTGCAAACAGTAGGAACCTCCCACAAAAAGTAACCAAACCCCCCCCCAGAAGAGTCAAACCCAACATGGTCCTATTGATTTATAATAATAATAATAATAATTATTATTATTATTATTATTGCTACAATTTCTTCTTCTTCTTTGCAGTCTGTGATTAGGATTTGAAAATCAAAGTTATTACTGTTCAAAATGCTAAAATGGCAGGCACTCTGGGCAAACATACAGTCTCATTCCCTTCAAAATCCACTAGAGAGAGAGAAACACACTCTGGGCCCCAGCCCAACTTCATCCTAGTCTTCAACTTGATATTCACTTCAGGGATGGGAAGCTCCACTGGATAGCTTCAAATTTGCCTCCAGACTTTTACTAATTGGGAGGACTTTTCTTTATCCTTTCTGCAATGTTAGCAGAGGCACACAGGCAGTGTGCTGGCAGTGGAAGCTGCCACTTTGGAAAGAGTTTTGATTAAAATATACATTGCTTTGATCAGTGGCTTTCCTGTAGCATAAGATAAACATGATCAGCAGTTTGGGTTGGTGTTCATTCCTAAGGCACATGCTGTGAAGTTACTGCACTACACTAAACAAAAGCTTAAAAGGAAATTATTGGAGCCAACTGGGACTTGGAGTTATCCTGAGACTCGAAATCTTCAAATCTAACCCAAGCAGAAACCAGCCCTGCCTTTCCCCATCTTCCAGTAGAGTCTTCCCCATTGGCAAGTCCAAGAGGTGAGGGTTGAGATCTTTTATAACAAGGCAATTATGTCAGAGGAGGAAAGGTATGAGAGCATGTTCCAGAACTCATTTCATGCTTTATGTCTTTTCATTCAGCACCAGAAATATCACACAAGTACACTTCTCTTCAGTTGGTGAAGCTTGTTGGAACCTCACAGCTGGGGCCTGGAGGAGTTGTCTGAAGTGCAGCCACGGTCTTTATGTCAAGACATTTAAACACTACTTTTTCCTATTCTTTTTTTCTCCCTTTTTTTCTTGTGAAGCCAAAATGATGTCTATTACAGGAAACTAGTATAGCTGTTAACATAAATAGCATTCACTGAAATTGCTTTCTGTACTATGGCTTTGTAGGCAAAATTAAACTTCAGGAATTTATTTTAAAAGTTCTGATGCTCAAGGCTTTACATTTCTAGAGATGAGAATGCAAAGAAAATATACATGATTAAATAAAGATTTGCTCAGAGAATGGCAAGCAGCTTAACCATGTTACTTATACGCTCCTAAAAGAAACACGGGCATAAGAGGAAAACTTAGTGTTATGCCTTGGTTTTTTAAGCTGGACTTTAAAAGACGCCTTATTATTTCCTTGGAAAGGGTGATGTCTCTAATCGGGGGAGGAGCCAGCCTACCCTGCCTTTTGCCATCCCTAAGACTGGGCCAGATCCTGAGTAAATATCAAAAGGTGGAGCACCATCAAAATCAACGAGGCTGTCCCAAATGAGATCTGGGTGTCCACTCCTCCCACAACCTACAAGGCTGTGGGCAGCAGGTAGGTGCTGCTGTCGAGTCCAAGTGGTCCACTGGCACTGACGGCTCTCCTAGGTTATGTGCTACTCCGCTGTGTCTGTTCGAGGGCCTTTTCTGATAAAGTAATAAACATACCATAAAACTGTTTTACAAGCCAGGTCTCACTCTGCTCTCCAGCTTTTTCTCATTAAGGGCATTGCTGCTTCAAGGAAGTTTAAGCTGCAGCACATTTAACATCTGCATTCCTTTGACGTGTTTTGAAATGATTTGAAAACAACTGGGGAGAGGAGGACCAGGTCTGGGGGGGGGGGGGGGAGGGGGAGCTGAGTGCTTCAAAGAGAAAGCACATCAACATATAAGCCCCAGATTACATAACTAGCCCCACCAAGGAAATAAATTAATTTGTTTCCCAATGGCTTATTTATATAACCCTTTAATTATAGCTAACCATATCACCAGTATCATACCATGGGAAAATGTAAAACTGTTAAGCAACCTACCACTCCGCCCTCTCCAGACCGACAACACAACCATTAAGCAACAGCTACATGTTAGGACATCGCCTGCTCTTTTGTCTTCCAAAGGTATAGTTCAATAATGCGGGTATGAAAATGTGACCTCAACTGTAACTCTTTTTCTAGGGCTTTTGTGTGCTCCTGAACTCCATCTCCCCGATGGGCCATAAAAATGGGACAGCATTTGACCTGCTTGCAACACAAAAAGGGATATTGTTGAAAAATTCCCTATTTTTCCCAGTCTGTACATGACTCATAATCAGCAGTTGAGTGCTGTTAATGCCGAGTGCTGCTCAGTCTGTGCTGGCTTTTCAAATGTGGTAACTTCAGGTAGCTCAATTACAGCATTTCTAATTGCTTCTAATTCAGCAGATACCAGCTGAGATTCTAGCTTTTGCCCTACAAAAGGCACAGTGTGTTAAAGCAGCTTGCTGCAGCTCCTTGAAGCTTAATGAATGCTACATATTAGGAGTCATTAGGCCAAACCGCTGTGATGAACAGGATGGCAGCAGTAACAGGGAAGACTGTGCAGGTGAGAAATACCTGAAATGGTCAAAGCAGCCATTTCAATCCATGTTCTGTCCAGAAGACAAGACATAAATGTTTACATAGGAAAAAAACCTGGTGATGTGAGATAAAGCTGATTGTGGCATGTTGATAATGCTAAAACTTGCAACGAGGTTGCAAGAAGGGTTTCATTACAAATCATGGAAATTCTTCCTAAAGTTTTTATGTTTGGATTGGATCTCGATAGTCAGATTTTGGAATCTTTCAGGTACAATGACTTTCTCTCTGCAAAGGGGGAAGTCTTGGTAGCTTTGAATTACTGTAATATGAACAGCTTTATTTAGGTACAAAGATAACGCATCTTAATACTGGACGTATTAATACAGCCAGTGTAGCTGGACATTAACAGCACTATATATGACCAAATCAGAACTGGTTATCAGGGATGTTTTAGAATCAGTCACTTTATCAATGAAGCTAGGTATCCTAAAAGACAGGCATCCTGTCCACCACATGTTAATAGGTTCAAAGCAAGAGCTACATTAGGTGTTTTGGGAATGCCTTGAAACCAACCCTGCAGATTAAAAGATAGTCATTCCAGGCTCTGTATTCAAGAATCCATAATACTCCATCTGAAGTTTGAAAAGAGCCAAAGAGAAAGCGCAATACACACGGGAATTGCCCACAAGAAAATTCCTCAATTAGCTTGCTAAATAATCCTTTCTTTGTATTTATTTTTAATTTAAAGATGGCATAAGTGAGCTTTAGCAAACCATTCCTGCATAACTCGGTGTGCAGAGGGATGAAGCAACGCTATAATTCTATCTTCTCCGTCCTTTGAAGCAGTATTTTGTTGGTCATGTCTGTGATGCCTGAGGTTGGCCTTTAGACCAAGTCCTGCACTCTTAAAAACAGATCAAAAGAAGCTTGGTCATCTCCTTCAAAAGGCAGTCATTCTCCTCCCCTTTTTCACAGAGCTGTAACATGAAACAAGGCTTAGTGTTGAAGAATGCCTTCTGTAATTCAGTGTAAATGTTCTGGCTCGCAGTCTCAGTTTCTTAGATGGGAATAGCAAGACAGCTATCTTCAGGGGATGGTAGAATAATGCTGTCCAATGTGACTAGTGTCTATCTATCTCCCCCAAAAGCTTGAGAACAAAAAAATACATTAAGAAAGCAGTGTTCTTTAATAGAATGCTATAACTTTGTAATTTCTCATTCGTAACTTAATAAAAAATTAAGGCTTGTGGAGGTGAGATCTACACAGACCTTTCCATCTCTCGCTGACGTTTCAAATAACACTCAGTTACACAAAATAGAGAATAACTATGCTGAGATGCAGAGGATAAGACTGATCTAGAGAAAACACAAATGAGTCAAAATCCAAGACCCAAATTCCTGAGTCTTTAAAAAACTTTAATTAATAAATGTTTATTTTGTTTTTCCTACAAAGTATCATTTCCTGATTTTGGCGGGAGATAGTAAAGTACCTTGAAAAAGACTATTTCCATTTTGTGTTTAACTTAGCCAAAGCCAAGATCTACAAGAAATCACTAGGGAAAGCAGCCTTTCCTCCTGTTACTGGTTGTTTGAGTCAATCTTCTCCAGGGTTCCCTGATGATTCAGCATGAAGTTAGAAAGCAACATAAAATTATTCACTATAATTCAAGGTCTGTTCTGAAACAAATTTTCTCATTCAGAAATACAAGAAGTGAAAGCTGGTCCTTTGTGAAGTCTGGAGACTTAACCTTAATTAAATAAGTCTCTGGTGCAGCATCTCAGGGCACTCACTATGCACTGCAGCAGAGGCTCTCCAACGCTCTGTGGTCAGTGTAGGCTCAGCCAGCTTGAGTTCTGTAGCTCTGGGTCTGCATCAGCACTTATTTCTGCCCTACAACGTGGTTTCTTCATTGCACCTTGCAATAGCTTGAACTACATTTGAGTGGGAGCTATGACCATGTAACTGGCAGGCAGATGTGGCCTCTAATAATCTGCTCGTCTGTTGGGAAAAGCAAGTAAAATACCAGGTAGCCAGAAAAAAAGTCTGCTGGTTACCCAAGGTCTATCAGAAGACCTGGAGAGACACTGTAAAACAAGGATATGATATGGAATTGATTTCCATTCTTCCTAATATTCCTCAGTAGAACAAAACATCTGCAAGCCGGATAGCTGGAGACAGCTGGTTCTGGAGAAAGGCTGGAATTTGCCCCACCAACACATAACCTTCTCTAAAGTGAATAATACCACCACAAAAAACACATCAAACCTGAATAGCTCTTGCAACCGTTTGCAGTTCAGGAAATCAGTGTGCTGCATTGCTATTTGTAACCAGTATAATTTTATCTTCACTCTGTGCCCGCTTTCTGGTAATGCAACATAGTCACATTGTTGACAAAATGCATGGAAATGGGGATTTAGAGTCCACTATGCTACAGGTAATGAAGTTAGAGGGGAAAAACAAAACCAAAACCCACTCCTGTATTAGAATTGTTTGGGTTAGGCAGCTTTGTAAATGATACACAGAAAACCCCCTGAAAGTTTGAACTTTCTTTAATGAGAAAAAAATGGAATAATGTCTCAATTGACTGAAAAATGTTCAGTCAAATTCTGTCAGAAGAACATTTTCAGTGGAAACAAAGTCCAAATCAGATCCCTGTGGACAAACTTTACCCACAAATGGACCTTTTCTCCCTTTTCAGAGAAAACTTTTAGAGGTTTTCAGTTACCTCATGAAAAATTAAAACTAAAGAAGCATTCAAGGATCCAGGCTCTTCCCTATGAACATCTGCATCCAGTTGAAAATTCCATTTTCTGACAACAGTAACTGCTGACAAAGATGTTTTGATCAGCCTAGGAAACGTTGGCACCCTGTGCGTAAATGATTCATCACCAACAGGTCTTATTCTGAGCATGGTTTCTCTGTGTAGGGCAGTCTCCAAAGGGAGAGACCATGAGGAGCTACTGGGAAGCTGATGGGATGTGTACTTCCATCTAACCACGTCATCCTTTTGGTGGAGCATTTGTTGAAATGCTGAAGTTTGCTTTTTCTCCTGAATCTTCACCAATCCTACAGTAGAAGTGTTTACACTGACAGCACATTTCTACCAGCTGAGGATCTGGGCCTATTTTAGCCCTCTTGACTTATTTTTTGGCATGTTGCTGCAAGAGGGTTGGGATCCTGCCAGGACAGGGGCGAACAGAACAGCATTCCTGAGCCCTTAGTAGTGTTGACCATTGTATTGATGTGAATGCATAAAAACCTTCAAAGGCAGAAAGGTGACTCCCTGTCATATGCAATGCTCCTTCTAGTCCTTTCAAACTGCAGATCATCAGCATAGTCTGTACTTGAACCCAGGACATGCTGCTTTCTCCAGTGAACAACTGATGGAGATTATTGTAGTGAATAGTAACAGTAGATGAGGTGCTATCTTCCCCTTTAAATTGAGCCATTCAATTTGTCATGAATGGCTGCGTATTTCTTGCTGGCATTTGGGACTTAGATTTCAGCACTGGGAATAAAGAGAACAGGATCAATGGTGAAGCTTAAGTACAAAAAGAAGGAGCGAAAAAAGGGCAAAGGACTAAAACCGATAGAGACAAGCAATTACAAGGTGTATTAATGTACACTGGGCTAGTCTGGAAAGAGGGAAGAATTTATTGTTATTCTGGGGGAATTTTTTTCCATGAAAGATAAAGGGGAGGGAAGTGAATATTTGTTATTTGGGCAATTGCAAAGCTGTGGCTGCAAAGAATAAAGAGACCTTTTAGAACATGGCAGCTGCCTCTGAGCCTCGAGTGTGGTACTTGATACTACCCTCCTAACGCTTTTTGACCAGCTTTTGAGAACAGCAAGGCAGGCATTCAGAAGGAAGACAATGACAAATGTCAAGAGAGAGAGAGGAAATCTGGAGCTTAAAAGACTATTGAGTGACAGGCGCGTTAGATCAAAGGCGGACATTTACCAGGTATTTATAATTGCAATGCTAATAGAGGTTAATCATAGAAAGCAGAGCCAAAGGCTGGATGTCTATTCAACCATAAAGCATACATGTATATTTAATACACCCACATATACGTAAACACACATATGTACGTATATAAGTACACCAAAAGCCAGCTGATCATTCAGGCAGTCACTGTCACCCGTTCTGGCTTTCTCTGGGTTGTTAATGGAAAGGAAGATTGTGCAGACAGATAATTTGAACCCCTTTATTGTCAGAGCCAGAGAGATGTTTGGGAAGGAACAGACAAGATGGGGCTCAGATACAAATCACTGGAAAAGCAGAGTCAGGATTTGTTTCTTTATAAAAAGGAAACAAACCCACAAATCCATGCCCAGCAAGAATTCATAGCTTTTAACACAGAGAAAGAAGAAGCAATATTGAAGTACTTTTAAGATCAGGTATCTGCTAATTTTGAGGGCTGGATTTTCCAGGACCTCTGTACCAGTTACACAACTGAACGAGCATCAGCTTTTCTAGAGGCTGCACAATTCTGCAAACATGGGCTCAACTTTGAGCACTTTGCTTACCAGCCCTTTTCAATCTTATCTCTCTCACAGACATGCTCTCTCTTGTTATCATTCTTCCACCCATTCCTTTCCTATGCCACACACAGATTTCAGCAAGCAAAACAAAAACATTTCCTATGGGAGTATCTCCGTACTCGTGTTAAGAAAAAGCCATGCTTGTTCGCCCTCTGTGGCATGTAGCATTCCCCTCCGTGTATTGCAGCAAATACAGCAAGACTTAACTGTGTCTAGAATAATTCCTAATACCACAGCTATGTCTGATTTTACCAGCAAAACCATTCTAATGTCATGGACTCTCAGATCTAGAAAGAGAAATGTTACTTATAACAAAATGCCACACACAAACTGTTCTTGAAGGACCATAGCAACAGTAAGTGTACATATCCAAAACTTCTCACCCAAAGACTGCCAGTGATGGTGGGTTTTGCCCATAAATCAACCACAGATGATCTAGGTCTTATTACATGTCTGGACTAATTCCTGAAATTATAGGGTCTTCTAGCAGAGGTTTTAGGAACACGTAGTACAAATAAAAGCAACTTTAAAAAATGCAGTATTTATCCAAGAGGTATCTTGTCTGTAAGGAAAGACACTTTCAGTCATGGCCTATAAACTACCTACTTAACCACCATCAGAACACAGTTTTCTCCATACAGAATAATTACAGTCATGCTTTAATAACATGAAATTTGTCTTCTTTTTGCTAGGTCCTATATGCTGAAAGGAAAACGATGCTAGGCATGAGAAAGCAGTACTAACGTACAGTTAAGACAGATACATTCACCTTGTGGGTAAAGTATGCCTACACTTACAGTGAATCTGTTACGCTGGTGCTTATGCTGCAGTGGGCAGCCTCATCCCTGCAGCCAAGAGCTGGGAGCAGTTTCTGGGCTGGGGCTTGCTGTCCTCTTTGTCAATCTCTCCATCCTGCCTGCAGATTTGAGATCCACACAGAAGGGTGGGCAACCTGACAAAGAGCAAGAGAAGGATGGGGTGAGGGCACAGGCCTAGGCTCTAGGGCACGTGGGGACTGATGCTCTGAGGGCTACACCATCACACATGGCTTGGGCAAGTCTGAACAACCACTGAAGAAATGCTCATCTTGATCCTTCCTTTTGCAGAACTGGAAGGAAGAGTGATAATGGAGGAAGGGCAGAGAAAGATGCACACCCACACACAAACCAAAAGTAATTTGCTATGAAATCACAGCAAATGTCCTGCGGGTTCCCTTATTTCCTCTAGCCAAGGACAAATCAAGGTGTCATTTTCTGCCTTGCTGTCATCTTCATACACTGTTTGTCACAGGTGCTTCATGAAGCACATAAATCAGAAAATATAAAACCTGAATATAAGGGTCTGCTTGAAAGCCTCTCTGAATGAATGCAGCTAAGAGGCGCTTCTAAATGTCTTTGCTAACTGAAGGCCTGTGGCATCATTGCATTGAAAATGAAGCAGGAATTTAAAATGCTAAAAATGGGCCAAACCTCTAATATACCATTTTCTGTCTGGAGTAGGATTGGGTTAAAATTCAGAGGTTCAACTCTGAGGCTGGAGCCAGATTACGGTTTGGGTTTGTCAGCGCAATCATCCCATGAACAACTGAGCTGATATTCAGCCCCAACAGTGGGAAGCTTATAAATTCATTTGCAGCAGTCTAGTCTTGCAAGAACTCTGCCATTTTGGACAGCACCCAAAAAGCAAGCAAAAAGAGGCCCCTGGATGTTTTTTTGTTATGATTATTTTATTACTGTTATTTGAATAAACCCACTGTAGGTTCTAAACAAGCTCAAATCTAGGCAGACATGCTAAAACAAAACCACCCTTCATTCTGGGAATAGGAAAGAGATGAAACTCCTGTTTAGTCCCATCTCTACTTTAGTGATACCTATCTTGCAGCACGCTCCTTCTAAAAATGAATTAAGAATTACAGCAGCCTCTTACCAAGGCTCCTCCCTGCAATAAACAAAATATATCTTGAATTATTTTGCAATAGCTGAAAAGTTAAAAGCCTTTCTTAACAACTAACAGTTTCCATGACAAGTCCTCATCACTATTTTGACATCCCATCTAAGACTGGTGATCTATCTGCTGGAGCACAGATCCCTGCATGCACATCCTTACTGCTGGCTGGAAACCCTTCTTCCCCTCTGCACCACCCTTCCTCATGGAGCTACTCCTGAGATGAGGTTTTGGTTTCTGTTGGGTGACATCAGTGTCTCCCTGGAAAAGCAGTGTTTCCTGGGTGTTTGAATCTCATTGCTAATACTTGTCAAGTCTTTTTTGTCTTCAGGTTAATTTGACTTTTAGTCACTCTTCTGGTCATTTTAAAGTATTGCTATCAATAGAAGAATGAGAATGCGGCTTATCATCTCCATCATCTCCACTCTTTTATCTTACATCACTTTTGGAAGGAAAAAAAAGGGCTGTTCTGGCTTGAGGCTGCAGAGTATAGGGAAAAATGTCTGGAGCTAAGCAGATGTTGTAATTATATTTCCCATCTCAAGCACAAGGCAGGACACACGTGTACTCCTGAGCCGCCTTCCTGAACACTGGCTCATGTATTATTCTGGTAAAAGGTTGCCTGGCTTCCAAACAGCTTCTATATATTAGCCAGTGCTCCATTGTAGGGAGGTGAAGAGCCACTGAAACCTCAAGTAATAACTGATATCAACTCCCTTTTGTTTCTGTAATAGGTTTTCATATGGAACAGTTATATTCACCGGGCAGAGAACCAAGGCTTCCTAATAAAGAGCAGGACAGTGAAAACTTACAGCAATGTTCCTCCCCTCCAAACTCTGCATGCATAGTAAGGACTAGAGGGAAAACGTTCTCCGTGCTAGAGTACAGGTCAGTACTTCAAAGAGGTGACATCCCGCAGGGCTGGTGTATCAACAACACAGAGAAGGAAGGCAAATCTGGGTGCTCCTCTTCGCCCCAATTCCCTCTGCCTTAGAGATTGTTGCCCTGAAATCACAGCAAAACCAGTGATCGTTACATCCATCCCACTCATGATCTCTCACTCCTGCTCATCCAGACAAGCAAAACTGTGTGACTTCAAGGACTTTAAATAACTCAGTTCCTATTTTCTACAAGCTTTCAGTGTATTAGCTTCCTCTTCTGGCTGAAAATGTCTCTGAGCAACACAGAATTCCTATTCCCCCTCTACACCAAGCTGTGTGGTTCAGTTGATATGCTGGAGGGAAGGAATGACATTCAGAGGGACCTTGACACACTTGTGAGGTGGGCTGATGCCAACCTGATGAAGTTTAACCATGCCAAGTGCAAGG